>CM065385.1:170000-190000 GCA_033060915.1 Euryodendron excelsum
CATACTAGAAATTATATTTCGAGCTCTATATTATTAAATGCTTATTTATCTCTCCATGTTAAGATTACAGATACCCATCTATTAAATTAAATTATTGACAATTAAATTTAATAGACTTATCTAATTCCTTGAGATCTTCCACTTAACTTATTTGATATGTCAGATTCATAATCTACTTGCAGGATTTGACATAATCAAAACTTATAAGCTTCCTTAAGGGGGTATTATCAATCCCTATACTGGGACGTAAATTACATTAATAATTAATATTCACCATACACGTAATGTTATTGTCCAATTCACTGAGTTTATTGACTCACAAAGAATCTCACTCTTTTGTGAATCAAAACAATAAATACTACATGCACGTGTCTATTTATTATATTAGGATTAAGAGTATAAGCACTCATAATAATCATAAGGTATTAATTTTTTTATATAGTCAGTATAAAAACAATTACCTCAACATGGTCTTGCTCAATACATACAAAGTTTACTAGTACAAGGAGTTGGAACTAAACCGTTCTCCATAGTCAAGACAGACCTATTAAAACCTTGTGCTACAGTCCTACTAATGGTGTGTCCAATTCCATCTAAAACTGTGAACAATAAGCTTATATTCCATAAGAATTGATGATCTGATCTTCTGTGTGTAAGTTGTACTCTGCACACCAAATCATTTATTATACAGAATAAGAGACACGCATGTATAATCATTAAATAAATAACGCAATGCAACCATTGCTCGCACAAATTCTCATTAAAATGAAATAACTAATTTATTAATAAATACTAAAGTATTACACAAAACATGTTTTTTAGTACAAATCCGTAACAATATAAATACCATTAACAACTCATATGAATGCACCGCTACCATACACATAGAAAATAAACAATTCATTCAATATGAATAAGACTATCTTATATTCCTACCTGCCACCGCACGCACACCCGATGAAGGTACTCATTGGTTGATGTTGAAAGTTCTTGATCTCTTTTAACTCTTATCACTACAATCATGTAGTTTCGGAACAACATTGTATAATTTGTCAATAAATATTGAATACAAAAAAATAATTCATAAATAACACTTAAACACCAAATATACACATTGAACATAATCATTTGAAAATAAGCTTAAAAGTACCAAAATCCACTAAATTTTCTAATCTGTCAAAACTGACACAGGCCTCATAACATAGACACAACTTTGTGAGATTATACAAAAAAATTTGAAAACTTGAGAACACAAACTAGACATCTTATAGAGTATTTGGACCAAATTTCACAGTTTTGAACAAGTCTAAGTATTTATTTAATATTTTATAAAACAGGAAAGTGCTGTAGAAGTGATAATTCAGCTGCTGATGGTCCATCTTTGAGCGGTTCTTAACATAGGCAAACGACATCAAAATGACATGAAATTTGGTATATACTGTCATTCACATTTATAATAGATACAGTAAAAATTTCACAATGTTTTGACTATTCTAACTTAGTCTAATGTTGCTGTCAAGGTAGGGGTCACAAATCAGGATAATAGATTTCAGCAGTAATAATCTAAATTCGATTGTTCAAAGATTCAGCTATAAATAATATTCTTAGCTAAACCAATCGTCACAAATATGAAGACTTTGGGCTTCCACCATGGAAACCCCCAACCACCTCTCTTTTTCATCATCTTCCTCCTCCTCCTCCTCCTCTCATGGTATCAAACATACTAGTATGTACTAAACTATAGAAATGAAATAGATCCAGCAAGAATATGATGATCTTACCTTAGATCTTGAAATCAAGATGCAATGAGCCTACCCTTGACCTCTTGTTCTTCTTCCTCCTCTCTCTTTCTCTTCTCTTTTCTTTTCTTTCTCTCTCTCTATCTCTATCTCTATCTCTATCTCTCCTCTATTCGAATGATGACAACTAACTCTCTTCACTCCCTCTATCCTTTTTCTTCTGCTCTCTCTTATTTTTCCTTTCTTTGTTTCCCACTAACCTCCCACTTCATCTCTCTCCTATTTTTTTTTCTTTCTTTTTTTTTTTTTCTTTGTGTCCCCTCTGGCCTTGTTCCTCTCTTGTCCTCTCTTTCTTTCTCTCCATCGAAATAAGAATTGGGCTGTTCAATCTCTCTTTATATTTGCAAGATAACACTCCATATACACACTCATGCACATGTCACCAATGACTCACCAACTAACTCACCAATTAACTCACCACTGACTGACCAATTAACTCACCACCTAACTTACCACTTGCTACAAGCCACACATACATGTATCCACATAATTTTACATACCAAGTAACCATGCAATAAATATAATTTAGTTAATTATAAAATTATGAGATTATGGTCTCACACTTATGGGAGGAATTGTGAACATACCCAATAGATCTCCATAAGCGTAAGCCATCCAAGTTAGGCTTCTCGCCTTTCCATAACTCATATGCAGTGGTAGGAACCGATTTTGAAGGCACTTGGTTAAGGATGTAGGTGATAGTCAAAAGAGCCACCCCCCATAAACTTATCGGGAGGTTTGCTTGTGCCATCATTGACCTAACCATATCAAGAAGAGTACAATTCTTTCTCTCTGCAATACCATTTTGTTGTGGAGTACCAAGAATTGTTAACTGCCTGTGTATCTTCTTTTCTTTACATATATTTTTGAACTAATCAGACAAATATTCTCGACCTCTATTAGTTCGAAAAACTTTCAAAGTCTTCTCTTTCTAATTCTCAACCTCTGCTACAAAGCATTTGAAATAATCTAATAGAAATACTGAACCAAATCGAGAGAAGTTATTTATAAATATAATAAAGTAGGATGCACCATGTCGTGCCTTGACATTTATTGGTCCGCATATGTCAGAATGGACTAGCTTTAACAGATGAAAAGCCCTAATTGCCTTACTAAAATGCTTTCTGCATGACTTTTCAGCTAAATAAAGCACACAAATAGGTAGGCTTACTTTGGCGAGAGAGTCCAAAAGCCCTTCTCTAGTCAGTCTAGTCATTCTTTTTTGTCCTATGTGACCAAGTCTAATATGCCATTTAATTGAATCAGACATCACATTAGAAGAAGAAGAAGATGCAACACAAATAATAGAATTATTTGAATCCAAATCCAACATAAAGAAATCATTCTTGAATGTACCATGACCATAAAGCTCACTACTAAGATAAATAGACAAACTACTATTTTCAAATTGGAAAGAAATCTTAACTGCAATAATAAGATAACTGAAAGTAGATTATATCAGACAGTAGGTGTATGGAGCACATCATGATGGAGCAAATTGCGCCTAGTGTGTATCTTGAGTTGATAAGTTTTAACTCCCAAGACATATTTCTACGCTACATTTTTCATAATCATCTAGAGTCTATCCATTGGGACCCGATGGTAATCTACATATCCAGCTCTATCTCTCGCTATATGTTTGGTTGCTCCTGTGTCTGCAATCCAACCAGGGAGGAGTCACAAAGATGTGTGAGCAAACAAAAATATTAAGAGGGCTAGAATCAAGGTTTACCTTCTTTGGCTCAATACACTTTTTTCCCACCACGCTTGTCTCTATGGTGTTTGGATATTGCCATCCTTTGGCACCAAATTCTTTGGTTTTCCTTATCTAGCTCCACCTCGCTGTCTATTGCATTGGAGCTTGTAATCTCTTCAATGTCCAGCTTGGGCGACAAGTGCAATGCTGCGGATCGCATCTACGCGCTCTGTCTTAAGCTTCAAATGGAGAGATATGTCATCAAGGTTCTTAATCCCCTTATTGTGCGTGAGCACAAGTTTCACCTATCCTTACAGAAGTTCATGTAAGGATCGGATGACAGATAGAATCTGTTACTCGTCTGTGAGATTGTTGCCAGCTGCTTTCATCTCTCTAATCATAGCATGACCATAGCAGACATCACTCTAAGGTGCTTAGTCGTAGTATGCTTTGGGTCCATCACATATTGATTAAACCTCAGAGTCAAGGCACGCAGTCGAGTGGCAATGGTGCCATCGTACTTAAGATGCAACTGTTTCCATATTTCTTTGGCTGTGAGGAATTTCTCAAATTTCCCCATGAGGTCATCATGCATGTAACTTAACATAGTAAAGTGCCCAGTTCTGTCCCTCTTAAACCAAGTGTCATAAGCCTGTTCATCACGGCGATGCTAGGCCGTGCTGCCTGACTCGGGCAGGGTCATGCTGTTGGTCAGATAGTCTAGCAACTCTTGCTTGTTTAGAAGGTACTGAACTTTTCTCTGTCAGATATCATAGTTCTTTCCATCAAATTTCTCTCCTTTATTAAAGTCAGCAATTACGTTCTTTGAGGCCATTGCACTATAAACATTGCATAGGGAATTAATTAGGCACATATCTATAATATTTTATCCTAAATCCAATTAGACCACAAAATTCTTTCTTACATCAAAAGATTGAAAATTTTGTATTTTTAGGTGCTAATAATCATCTCCCATGATGTAAGAATAAATTAAGTGTCTAATTAATTTAGAATAAAATACAGAGAACGATTCTCACTTTCCACAATATCCAATTACAAACATACAATCAAAATTGAGTCTAAGTTAGGACTCCATTAACAATTTAGTGCATCATGCCAAAATAATTCAATATTTACAAACTTGGTGCGAAACACATCCCTTTACAAGGCTTTTCATAAATAAATTAATAATTACATCCTTTTTCACAAATGAGAAAACCTACTGCATCAAATCTAATTAACAGTGAGTAAATGGGGATGTTGCACCTCCTTTGTATCCAAAGAATTATTTTGTAACAATAATAAATAAATAACATACATACGTCACATGAGTACCTCAAAACGCCAATGCCACCTCCATTCTATTCCATACATAACATATGTTGGTCACTCAAATAAAGGGTAACCATACTCACCACCTATGAGGATGGGCATACGGTCTAAAAGTAATCCTAAGGTGTGAAAATATAGTGTGCTTATGTGACATGCAAAATATCACATCATTATGCAGTATGTAATTAAATAAATGTGACCAGAAATAATTTAAATGCTACTAGTACAATAAATGTGATAAAATGACCCTAGGAAAAAATTAGAACCATTAAACTATTTTAAAACTCATTTAAAATAATTTTTCTTGAAAATATTATTTATTTATTGAGAAAATAACAAAATATTTTCTAAAGAGCATTTATGTCAAACAGAACATATAGTTGTGATGTACATATTAAAACGAGTTTATAGGAAAAAACCGCATAGAAAACGGAGCTCGGTTGGCCCTACAATGCGCTACACGTGCTACCCATGCACATGTGATTAAATTTAGCTGCTACAGAGCACACTGCGCCACATGGCATGTGCTTAGTGGCTCCAGCCACAAAGGCACGAACCTTACGCAATTCATGTTTTGCGGAGCTTCACGTGAAGGTGACGTTATTGCAGTACATGACATCGATGACATCATTAGATTGTAGTTGGATTGCGGCTCACATCTGGAGGAGTTAGTGGCTGGCTTGCTGGCTACAATGAACACTTCCATGCGCCAGAGACCCAAATTCGATTGAAACCCAAATTCAACAGGTCACGAGCACAACTTTGAGACTCTGTATCTCACTCATCTGAAATCGATTTTTCACAAACTTTATATAGACAGAAAGCTCTGGCGACATAGAACATGCCTATATAATTTTTGGAGTTTGAAAACCTGATTTTCTGATCCAAAAATAAGGCCGAAATTATGGGTTTATCACAAACTTTTGGAAACTTTAAATCGAGATTTCTCTCAAACTGTGGAACAAAAAATTATGAAATTTTCAGGGTGAGTTCTTGACACTAAAAGAAACATTTTGATATAAATTTTGTCACTAAAATCTCAGTATACAAAAATACGCTATTAACACCCAAAGGTATGCATGAATACAAAATATTCATATTCATGGCATAATATATAGGCTAAAAAAAAAGCATAATAAAGCCTTGATACCAATGTAAAAAAACATGTATGGGGTATATGGAATACATTATGCGGATAATAATACGATGTACGGATTGTCTTTGCTTGCTTTATAAGCCCTTCATGCAACATGTGCAATACAGTATGAATGAATTCAAGATCTCCTTTGTCTTCCTCATTGTACAGTAGAGAGTTACTAAAGTCCAATACGAAAAACACATGTTCTAAATCCTAAGACTCTTAGATGGTAGCCCTAGAGAGAACTAGAAAGAGAAACTAATTTAGAGGGAGAGTCTGTATCTGATAATTCGCTAGTTATTCTTTTGATATAATCTGTGTATAACATATATACACCATGATAAAGATAAGACCCACCTATCTTTATTTTCTAGAAGTTTAAATCTGATAAGAATAGCTCATTATCTCCTTATCAATAGGAGGTGATATATATACTGAATATATATACATGTGTCCATGTGGACATACTGTGGGCCCTATGCAACAGTATTGTTTGGTCTTTTGTCCTGGTTTGTGTGTGTTAGGTATTTTCCTCTTTCCTAATGGAAGTTCTTTCTGGGTTGATAGTGTCAGGCCTTGATGCTGAAAGATTTGGGTACATTGGAAGCAATCATCTCTGTTTAGTCAGTAATTTGGTGTCTGATAGGAAGCTATTATATTTTACTTGATTAGGGTATCTCCTCAATTTACGTGAGTTGTAAATTTATGCTTTACATAGTTTGAAAATTTTGGTCCATGGCTTGTTAAAATGGGTGTTCACTACCAATTTGGAAATTCTAATAATCTCAATCTGTAATCTCATCCCACAAAAGCCTGCCATCTCGCTTGACTTCATAAAGTAATTTCCGTAGTTAGGTGCCTCCTATTTCTGATTTAATGTGGCAATATTTGGTCAGGAAGCAGCCTTTCCTCTTTGGATCTGTATTCTAATCGAAGTTGTGGATTTATTGCCCAACAAATCTTTGTAACAGGAATTCAAGAAAATGGCCTTCAAATAATGCATCAGATATGAGAACCCTGAAGAGTGGTCCTCAAAGACTTCCATATTGGGAATATATGCCTTCAATATGGCAGGTATTACTCTGTTGGCTGTTCATTGCAAACCTGTGTTTCACAAAGTTATGTCTTGAAGAGTTACATGACTACATATAATTTTATACGTTATTAGACATCATTTTATCATTGCATATTTTACTGATGACTGAAAGCAGAGCTATTTTAGAATGTATAGAGTAAACATATTGAGTGAACTTTGCATCTTGTGCCATTTCTTATTCAACATGCAGTTAAAATTTTAATCTATATGTATTTGATGAACCTCATGAAGAAATTTAGTGATTAATGCCAAACTGCATGGTTAACACTTACATTGACCTTCCCTGAGGTACTTGACAATTCTAGATAGTTCCCCTATGGTTTCTGAAATAATGCTGGCCTCTCTGTTAAATAGGCGGTGTTAACGGAATATAGACTTTTATCATTTTGCCCTCAAATGTTAGTTTTATTTTCTAAGTATACCCTCTTCTTTCTCTCTGCCCAAGACCTACTAGAACTAATTAGACCATTATCTACCCCCACTTCCATTACTGGAGAGCTTCATCCACTCCAGCACCCACCTTCAAAGTCAATGCACAAATATGTTTCAACCCTCTTTAACCATCACTATACAAATAGAGATCACCAAAGACCACCTCCTCCTCCCTCCCCTCCCCTTTGATGAACTCCTCCACCTCCTAACTTTGGATATATCCACACACACTCATAAATAGAGAGAGAGAGAGAGAGGGAGAGAGAGAGGCCCACCACCCGTCACTCCTCTTTCCCGCAGCACAATTCAACCACCACCACAGCCACTCCAAGCAACTAATGCAGTAGTGCGACCCAATCACCATGAGCACAGGTGGCTGCTTCTATTGCATCAATCACAGGTCTTCAATTGCTGTTATGTTGTGCCCAACCTCAGTTGATACAGTCCACGATCATTGTTTCACAAAATTGACCACAACATTTGCCTTACTGCCATCTCATTGCACCACCACCCACTTTGATTTTGGCAGATTTGAACTGGTATTTTCTTAATGCTAGCCACCATCCAAAGCAAACCCTTCCCCTACATGTTCATTCATAAACCAAAGTAAAGTACCCAACGTATCTGTAATGTATGCATTTATATGTACACTATATATATATGTATTTGTTTATATATACAATTATACACCACTGCAAATATCAATCTGTAATACACAAAAATAAAACATATGTATATATATATAGAGAGAGAGAGAGAGAGACGGCTTGTTTACCTGACACATGCCATTTCTCAAGGTTACGGTGGTCCTTCCCATATAATCAAGTATGAGGCCCTGGGTATGCATGATCTCAAAGAAGGTATGCTTCTTTTCAGACCTATGCAGCACCAGGGGCTGTTGTTGCGCGCTGAACTTTCTAAAGTTTTTTGTTTGTTTCTTCAACCTCAACAAGCTTTCTTTTTCTTCACGTGACAAAACTTACATGCATTCTTCAATGTATGTTTATCTTTGAAGACCATTCTTTTTCAAACCCTGGATTATCAAGCTCTCATGCCCTACTGCTAGAAATTATATTCTACCCACTATGGTACCATCATGACTAGGCCTGTCAATGGACCGAGCTTGGCCCAGATCTGACAAACCCGGATCTGAATCCGAATCCGATAAGATATCAGATCCACTCTGGACCCAAATTTGGTGGATTGGACTTGCAAGATAGAGGCCTGATCCGCTAACAATCGGATTTGACCCAATTACCAGACCCGTTCCTTTTTTTTTTCTCGAGGGAGGGAGGGTTACCGTGCTTTCTATCCTAGCAGAGATCAAATATTCCCAATCATATAAAAATTCAGGAGGTGGCGGCCAATAACTATGCCTGTTGGAGCTTTATTTCTAAACTTGGAATACATAAGCAATGCTGACTAACAGGAGCACTCGACAGATTAGATAAGTATGAGTCTTGCATTCTGCAACCTGAATGAGCTTCCACTAGAATGTCTTCCACATATTGTATGACCATATTATCAGTACTTGGTAGATTATACATACTGGTATCATCATCAGTACAATAGCTAACAATCTACATTTAGGTTTTGTTCCTTTGTAAAAAAAACCTGAACTGACAGCATCCAAATCCAAAATTTGAATTAACACCATCCATTATAATATTCCATACGTACTTTTAGCAACAATCTTACACCAAAACAGAGTTTGAAAGAAGGAAATTGGATGAAGGTGACTGTAAGTTTGTGAGAAGTTGAGTTGGACTGGAAAAAATTTCTATCCCTGCAAACTTTGAAATTGCAGTATGTCTACGCTGTCCAAGTGTTAGCATTCTAGTGACTATTCGCAGGTTCGAAATATCACCCCTTTGTGTTAGCAATTGACTGTACATGTTGATATCTCCCCACGTCATCTTATGTCGACTCGGTTCAATCGTTATGGTCTCCTCTTCATATATTTTCACACAATGCAAGGATTGAAGTCTCGTAGAACATTCCTTTGCCTCTATATCATATGATATACCCTCTAGGCGGTCTCGTACTACATTCCCTCCCAATAACAAATCCGTTCTACTGTTATCGTTGTTATTGTACCTTCAAAATATTGATGGGTAGATTTGTTGTCACACTTTTATCTGACACGGTTGTTTGGTTTCTGCAACTGCAACTCTACAAGGGGAGACGTCCTAAGTAAGATCATCTTAGCCCAAATTTCTAATTTGTATTTAATTAATTAATGTATATAATTTATTGATGTTTGTAATTTGACTAACTAATATACAAAATAGTCTATGTAGCAAATTTGTATATAATTTGACTAAGTAATATACAAATTATATACATTAACTAATTTGTATTTATTATATCATTTATTGTTTAATTTGCATATAATCTAGTATAACTAGTTTGTGTATAATGTATTTATCTTTTATACATTACTATTAACCAAAAGTAAAAAAATTAGTGACACTAGGCAGTATTCATTGCAAGCAGAAAATCCAATGATAGTATTCTTCAAAATATGATAGCATTTTTCAAACAAACAAAAAAAAGAAGGAAATATGTGGGGGAACAAAACAATGTGGGAAACTAAACAATGTGTTGGGGGTGGAGGGAACCATTGTTCAAACAATGTGGGGGAGAAACATTACCTTGCTTGTAGGAAATACTGTTGAAAAATGCAAGCCCTAGATTCCGAATGGGAGACCAAAAACCATGATGACGACCCGAGCAACGAAGCCCAAACTACAATCTTCAACTACCCAATCGTAATCTTCAACCATTCAAGTCACAGGAATGAAGAGAGTGATAGTGTGAAGGAGGAGCTTTGAGGGATCGAACCTTGCATTTGAGACAAATGAGTTCTCTGAATGTAATACCTGCAACTTCTCCATGACTGCATTGCATCCCTAGTGGGATTGGACAGACCTAACCATAGGTATTATAGGTTGAAAGTGAAGTCCTTCCAAACCCAATCTTGTCTGTATGTTTGAAGCTCAGCTTCTTAGGAACTCAATCTCCTGAAGAGGGGGCTCCGAAGCACATCATACCCGACAAATTCGCACCAAATTTCGCTCTAATTATAAACTTAGGTTTCTCTCTTGTTTCTCAACGGTTTTTGATGAATCAAGCATCTAAAATAATCTACACTTCGAGCCCGATCCCCTTGTGTTCTCGAAATCCAATTCCGTGGAGATTTGGTTTCCCAAAAGGTCTCCGAAAGCCGCTGCACTTGGTAAATTCGCACCTGTTTTCACCGAAACTTCGGAGTGCGTTTTCTCTCTCACCTAGTAACGAAATCAAACGAAATTTGTGCCTAAACCAACTAAATTTTTGAGAGCTTCCTGCCTACGGTCTCAAAATAAGCGTCCAATAAAATTTGAAGTACCAAACTCAGCCATTTCGAATTGAGGTTCTCTTTCATTTTACGTCGGATTTATTTCATCCCACCAACTTTGCATGGCCGGCTACCCACATTTACATATTTCATGTAAAACACTCCTTAGGCTGTGCATGTGGCCAGATTAGTGTCTTTTTTGTAAGGTTAGCACATGATTGGTGCTTAATATATGTTGGGTCACACTATTATATATACAAACACACACGCACACTAATCACAATACATAAATTAAACTTAACACACACTTCAGACACCTTGTCCTCCACTTGCTGGCCAAGGGATTCCCCGTGTAACCAAATGGTGGCTGAGAGAGAGAGAGAGAGAGAGAGAGAGAGAGGGAGGAACCCAAGGACAATGTCTCCCCATGCAACCAACCCAACTCACGCATGGAATCTTCTTAGATCCCACATACCCAAGGCCACTTGGTGGCTGCTTTGTAAAGAGAGAGAGATGGAGAGAGAAGAGGGAAACCGAGAGGGAGCGAATAATTTTTTTACCGACAAAGCTCCACCCCCAAGCCAAGACCTAGCCTCTATAAATACATCTAACCTACCACCTCCACACCCTCCTCCCAGCTAGTGGACCGAAACACAAGAGAAAAGAGAAAGTGAGTGAAGAGAGAAGTCGGGGAAGGAGAGGGGCAGAGGTAGGGCCATTCGAAGTAAGGTAAGGGAGACTTCTTACCCATCCCCTCACCTACCTAAACCTAACAAGAACACACCCCTAGCCCCGCCATGAACCAGAGAAAAATGGAGAGAGAAAAAAAGAGAGTTACACCGGCCAAAGTGTAGTAGCGAGCCAAGGCAGGGCCTAAGGCCTGTCACAGGAGTACGAGGCTTCTCCAAGACCTCCGTGGAGTCCAAGGGAGGCCTACTACCTCTGTGCATGCGCTAGAATGGCCTTAGAAGGCCAAACTCGCCAGAAAAATGTCGACAGGCCATAACTCCAGCCACCGACCACCGTTGGCAACGAGTCCACTTGGGACTTCTTCATCTCGACGTCAGGAACAACTTTTGTGAAGGATGTTTTTCCAGAAAATCACGGGAAGGTGGTGAAAAACCCATTTGCAGGTCTGGAACCTAGGGTTATGCCATGCAACTGGACTTTTCGACCGATTAACGGCCACCTTTGGCCATCATAGGTCGAGCTCTGGCCATGAATGTGAGGCCCAGGTCCTTAGCTATCTCTGGGTCACACATGCATGACCAGGAAGTACGGTGGATGGCCAGAAAAGAGGCTGGAAGCACCACCAGTCGCGGTGGAGGAAGGAGAAGGCTGTGCCTTCCTACCCCATGCACAGCTGGTGGCGCGTGCCGGCACGTGGTAGCTCCGATGGCCACCAAATTTTGATGGCATAGTCCCAGTAACCATTTGAGCCTACCCTAAATTTTCTAAATTTTTTTTATATATCTATGATTTTCTGTAAATTAAAAACATCATTGTGACACAAAAAATCATAGAAAATAAATTATAAATGGGAAACTTTTGAAATTTTGCCAGTGGACCTCTAAAAATATGAGGAACCCAAATATGGGAGAGTACGGGGTCACTAGAGCTCTTGGTAAAATCGAAGATTTCACCATTGGGCCCTGTACTGGGTAATTTCATTCCTGACGGCAGACAGGAAGGGTTCCAAAGGACCTGTCCCACCGAGCCTACCCTTACTAACAACTCTAATCTTGCTAATTCTTTAATTATTTGGCACTTCAAAATAACGATCACCGATTTATTAGATTTATTGTGAAATTTCGGATAATTGTAACAAGCAAACTAGTATTTTCTTTCCTTCATAGAAAGTATGTGAATCGAGGACCAATTTGACCCGAACATACCATCAGGGTGGAAAACTATGCATTCTTTCAGATACATGCTTATTTTTGTCCTTATCAGATGACTTGCAAATTGCCTTAATTGTTTACGTGCCTTTCTACAAATTATCCCATTGAATATATAATTTCTTCTGTAAATGATTTCAAAATATACATTACATGTGTGCTTGCATCACTGGAGAGGAATAAAGGTGAAACAACATAAGAGGAAAAGACCCCGGATTTATATCATGGGTGCACTTGACTGGGCTTAATACTCGGGCCTATCATGCGTCGGTGTCATTGGGCTTGATAATGGGCTAGATGATAATGGATGGACCCCACTGGACTTGATGACGGAGGATGAATCATCGGTGGGCCCCATTGACTTGAATTGGTCCGGGCAGGACATACCTGCATGGATCCTGGAATTGATAAAAAGAAACTACAAGGAACATATGAATGCCATGCCATTCTTTTACTGCATTGCATTTAAACCTGTACCTTATAGAAATCATAGACTTTTTACTGGGATTTGCAGCTCACTCCTATTTTATGGGATATTTTTCAGGAGTTGACATCAACTAGTTTTCCAAGGAAATGAACACATGGAAACGAGTCCCCTTGCTATCCTGTTGCTTTAAAACTTTTGAGTTAACTAGTTTTATTTTGGGATGTATTGTAATGAGACATTTTGTTGAGATTCCGCTAAGTTTCCTTTTATAATGTAATGATAATTTAACTATTCCGGAGTATGATAAGTTTCATGTTTATCATGCCTTGTTAAACTTATAAACCCCCAACCTCCTTCATTGTCGCGACCTAGTGAGAGCGAAGTCGGGTCGTGACACTGAATCTCAATTTGGGTGTGTGGTTCATAAGCACACTTCTTTAAAAGAAGCGTCATTATGAACCACTGAAGATGCGTTATTACATTACTCCATTTTTAGAAGAAGGCATTACTAGGAAAAATGCTTTTGGTACCACTATATCCTTGAGAAAATGTAGTTACGGAGACTTTGATCTAAATGTGGAGACCTCTGAGAAAAATGTGCGCTTTGAATCTCAAGCGTGGTTCGTAAACACACTTTCTGAACACACTTTTAGTCTTAGTAACAATAGTGTGCTTTCTAATCACAGATAACTATATACTTTTGTATACATGAATTATACGGTCCATGTTTTCTTTTGAGTTATTGTAATTGTTGACAACAATGCTTTCTTGAAAGCGTGATATATAACCATGCTTTGCATGCTTTCGTCAAATAAGTGGGAATCCACACTTGTGGCAGAATTAATTTGAAAAATGACTCTTGTCCGGTAAACAAGCCGAGGTAGACAATGTGGTTGCTAAGGGCTTAGGGGAAGGGGAAGGGGAGGTGGGATTGGGTTGCAAAGCATATGGGATAAGGAGTGAGGTGGTTGTAGAGGGCAATAATAGATAAGTATCATTTTTGGTAGCAGTGATGCTGTAGCTTTGATGGATAGGTTTCCCTCTCTTTTTAGATATCGCTTTCTTTAAATTAAAGCTACAAGTGGGAAGCTATATCGACAAAGGGGTGGCAGATGCCACAGAGAGAGAGAGAGAGAGAGAGAGAGAGAGAGAGAGAGAGAGAGATGGTGATGGGGTGGGTAGCAAGGTAGTCAAAGATGATATTGATTCTAGCTTGATTCATTCTGGTACAGGAGCGGCACTTCTGATTTGAGCCCAACTGGTGATGGGAGGGTGGCTGATGTTTGGTGGTATGTATTTAGGTGGAGAAGAGGGAGAGATTATAATTAGATGGTGGTATATCCCTGGGAGAGGATGATGTGGCATGAAATGATTAGAACACAAACGATTGTTAATTTAGTATTTATAGGTACATGTGTTCAGTTGTACTACGCATCAGAGTGACATTGCCTCCACCTCCATTTATCTGGTCCTATGTGTTAGCCTGTTGAGGTAACACGTGGACCAGTGAGACATCTCCATAATGCACCCCTCAAGGGTCGAGCCTTGCCAGCTGAGGATAGAGCGTGAGGCATTTCCTCCGAGCTCAAGCACTTAGACGGTCTTTCCCCTCAAATGGCATCGAGGCACCTCCCTTTGTAGGGTGAGAGGATCTCTGCTTTCGAGCACCTCGCATATGTCCATGCGCTTAACACCTCCTGGCTAGGCCATGGAATATCTTCGTCGAGCGCACTGTCCTTTAATCCAACTCTTCATCACTTGGCCAAGGCTCTTTACAAGAGCAACTTTACAACTTTAAGTTGCAACTTAGGTTGGGACCAAGACCTATGGACCTAGGGAGATTAGTGGATTGGAAGTTAGAGTTGAGAGTTCATCAAGGTGGTCTCACCCTTGAAGGGGTCTCAGCTCCTTGACCGGTCTTAGAGAGGGAGATCTCCATCAAATATAGGCTATCAGAGCATTTATGAAGAACTAGACAAAGGCATTTAATCCAAGTCAACTACTCACATCTGACCAAATCTCACCTACCTTTGGAGAATCTCGATTGCAGAGTTGACATTCAGAATGTCAGGCCTAGGGGAGCTGACCATTAGACTCACAAGTTGGCTCGACTCTCGAGGCCCCCCTCGTCTATAAAAGGGGACCCCTTAAGAGTCAAGACACAACAATACAAGTCAAGAGTTCTCTTTCCCTAGACTCTCCACTGCCACTCTCTCTCTCTTCTTAGGTCTGTCTCAGCGCTCTCTCTCCCCCACCTCGAGTCAGTACATGTCATTAACTTCCCAAAGGGCCTTTTCGGGCTGGCTCACTCTGTCAGCCTAGCATCCCTCAAACTTTATGTAAGCTACAATTGTGTAAATCCTTTAAAATTATAAATTCAGCAAAGGGCAATCTTGACATTTTAAAATTTTAGGCCCCCGTCTTACCGCAGCTGCTAGCACTGAGTTAGCCTGGGCTTCTTCCTCGAGTCAACCCCTCTCACAATCATCAATTTTGAAACTTGTAGAGAACTGTCTTGAATTGTCAAATACTTGAGGAGAGGTGACTGTAATTTACCCAACAAAAGTAAAAGTAAAAGTAAAAGTAAAGAAAAGAAAAATAAAATAAAATGACAATATGTTCGGCATTGAATGCTTAGTTCTGAGGCAGGGAATTAGCTAGGCTTATTAAATAATTATTTCCAGCTGATCTACTTTTCAACGTGTAGAAAAGAAGCATTATATAGGAAAATTATTCTCAAGTATGAATCCTCATTAGCTACTTCTTTGTGATTGCATTGATGTGGAATCAGAGTTTCTCATTTATTGGAATAGCATATTCAGGGTGCTTATGAAAAATTGATGTGAGAGAGATTGTTTATTTTGCAATATTGTTAGTCTTGAAGCTTTGCAGGGCACAGTTTTGTTCCTATACATACATGCCAATGTATCAGAATAATTAAGCTTTCTGCTTTGATGATGGTATCCTCACAACTGTATGTGTTTTGATTGCTGCAGTCCTTCGTCACACACAGACTACTTGTACGAGTTTCAGGTTTGGAAGCAGGAAACTTTGGCTTGTGTCATGTTCCTTTCTTTTTTTTTTTTTTCCTTTGGTGACGAAAAATAACTAGTTTCTGACTCTTTTGTCATTGAAATGCTAACTTGTGCTGTTTTTATTGCCATTGCAGATGATGACAAGCAGCATCAAAATTACGCTATATATATGTCTGAGTGGTTGTTGCCATCACTGAGTTTGTTGGACAAATTTATAGTTACAGATGTGTGAACCCATTTTTTTGCTACTCAATATTTGAAACAAAATTGCGAGTAAACTTAGAAGGCTCGGTATTTGTTATTGATGTTTCTCGTTTTTGTTTCTTGCCTGCTGGCTGGTGTCTTTAAACTGTATCATGAAGTGCATCCATTTGTTAAAAATGGAATTGTTGTCTTGCTTCTTAATTATTTCGTGGTCTCATTATATATTTTAGGTCCAAGTTGTTTCTTTGAATACATGTTAGTTGTCTTGTCTTATTTAATCTTGTCAGATCTTTGAATACATTATGGGAGGACTACTATTCCAAATCAATCGTAGCACCAACAGACCGACCAAGTCGAAAATCAGACCAACACAGTCCAATCATCAAACCAACAAGGCATTAAAAATTTTAGACACGAAATTTTCCTGATATCGTCATCGTTTCGTTTGCAGTAGCTGGCCAGTGTCCACACTTTGCAATTGACTCTCTCTTAATTGAATAGAATAGATGATTAATAACACAAACACACACTCCATCAGCTTTTCTCTAAGTTCGTGTTAATTTTGTTTTTAGATTGTTCAAAACATCAAAGAAATCGAGCGCAACGTCCATGAAAGCGGAAGAAAATTATTTTGCATAGCTTAAAAAATGTCAACAAAACCACAATAAACAAAAAAGAAAAAGAAAAGGAAAAACGGTGATTAAGGAATGGATGCAATTACCTTTTAAACCTCGAGTCTATGATATATTGTTGTAATGTACAGTTTTTTTTTTTTTCTTTGTTCTTTATAGTCAATGTATGTACAGTTGGCTAGAGTTAGTGCATACTATTTTTGGTGGTTGGTTGACAAAACGATGTTCATCCCCCCACCCCGCCAAAAGAGAAATAAGTAAAAGTACAGTTAATCCATTTTGCCCTTTACAAGAAGCTAATGATGTCCTAACTGGCTTACGACTGCTTTAGACTCCTTCTGCCGAGAAAGCTTTAGCTTGCTTTTGGTTTTAATTCCTAATTAATATTGATTTGAACTTCTCTTTCCTTTGCATTTGAGTATATTTTTCTCTCTTCCTTAATTTCTTATGTTGCCTCCAAAATATCCATTGTTACCTTCAATTCTTCCTTCAAAATTGGAATTGAAAGCTGCCCACTTTCCCCATTGTGTCCTCAGAAGTTTAGTGGTGGTTGTTGAGATATATATATATCTATGTTTCAAACTTGTTTATTTTAAATGATTATGTATGTATCTTTTTTTATTATACGTTTGTATACAGATGTGCAGCTAGTGTTAAGTATTGATTTTATTCTGTTATGAGGTTATTTTTGTACTTTGAGTTTTATTAATATAAAGTTGCTATGAGAGAGAACCCCAATTTAGGTTTTCTTTTATTACCTGCCTTTTCTTTTCTCCTCTCGCTGTCTCCTTCTCGTTTCTTATTGTAAATTTAACTTAGTATTAGAGCCCGATCTGTAAAGGTTGGATGTTCTTCATCGTCTTTCGGGTTGGGGAATAATAATAATAATAATCAGAAAAATTCCAAAACAATTTAAAAATGGTTGCCTAGAGCAAATCATTCCACAGAAAAAGTTTCACAATTTTTTGAGTTGATTTGATGTGATTTTCTATTTTTTCTTTAAATTTTTGAAAAAACGGTATTTTTCCGAAATCGTTGAGCATGGCTTTATTTCAACAGATAGATGTCTAGGTCATCTCCTATTAGTGCCGACTAACGTTGAGGAAGCCTTCTCAGGTCCTTATTCCATGATTGTGATGGTTAGTGGTTTCACTTCTATAACAGTGAGTTTTTGGGTTTGTTTTTTTACTCTTTCACGCCACTTTCAAATTGATTTGATGCAATAAATATCTTATTGTTGAGTAATCACTGCTATGGTAAGTTCTTCAGTTATTGTCCGATTTTTACCAAGTTTTGTTAGTTATTGTGCTATTCCTTATTCACGGATAAGACAGAAAATAGTAAAATTTCCATTGATGGCATGGAGAGTGGGTTGAGTCATGCTGGGACTCTTGGAGATAACCATCTCTTTATACCAGTTCCGTAAAGTTGGATGGCAGTAATTATTTGATATCATCACGTTCATATAGTTTGACTATTATATAGTTCTACATTGTTGCTGTCTCATTGATTTATAAACTGTTTACTTAAACTACAAACCTATTGTGTTATGGAATGTTATCTTGCTACTAGGCTTCATAGCTAACCTCGTCTCATGGGTAACATTTCAGATGAACAATTAATGGATTCAATACAGATGACTGTAAAAGTTAAAACTGCTGAGGCTAAAATAGAATAGATAAGTTGATGTAATCTATTTAGGTCTAATATATATGTGTTGTGGCAGAGCGTAGGCACTAAATTTTATATGGAAATGTATGGAAAAATTTGGAATTAAGAGATTTAATATTTGAGGAAGTAATTATGAGTTTGTGCTTTTAGGGCAATTAATATTTGAGAAAATTATCAAAGTGCGCAATGGAAGCCTAGAATTGAATTATTCGATATTCTTTGTGGAGAAATATTTTCTTATTTTGGGGATAAGATTGACAACCTAAATGTAGTTGCTAACTTTTTTTTAGAAGGTTTATTACACGCCTTTTGTATTGGGTATCATTAAGTAAATTTTGATGATGAAATTTTTTTAATGAGGTTAGATCGTGACATCCGCAATTTTTAAAATAACCTTTTGAGTTTTGAAATTTGAAGGAAATAAAATTTAAAGAGACTAGCTATTTAGTACCAAAACTTGGGAATTAATATAATTGTAAGGTAAGAAAAGAAATTTACACAAAATGATAGGACGAAAATATTGAAATACATAAAGGGCACAAATGAAAAGGGATTAGAGGGTGAAATAAGAAAGGGGTTGTGGAGTCAATGGGTTAACACCTAATAAGAATGGTGATTAGCACTACATTAATAAATAAAGGTAATGGCAACGACAACCTTAGCAAAACTAAAATTGCATAAAATCCTTAACCTTTCTCTAAGCAACTTTGGCTTAAAAATACCAAGGCCATCCAACCCCTTCAACCCACACCAACCTTGATAGCTTAAAAATAATGGAGAAGAAGAGAATTGAGAGGGGTGTTCAATGGGAAAAGAGAGAGGGAAAGGTAAGAAAAGAAAGGGGGAGTTCTGCCAAAAACAATCTGGCCAGAATAGAGGGAGGAGCTGCCGAGAGGAAAGAAAGGGAAGAATGAGAGAGATAGAGAGAGAGCTCGGGTGAAGGACAAAATAGAGGAAGGCGCAGAGATTTAGGTATGAACTACTCCTATTTAACTTCAGTATTAAAATTTAGTAAAGTTACTGCACCTAATGTTCAGAAAATTACCAAAAGTGCCGCCGGAATCCATGATTTTCGATGCAATACAAATGGAGGAATTTTGAGAAAATTCCGAATCTGACCATACTAGTAAGTTTGAATGATCAGGGAGGGTTAACAAGATGGAAACAAAGGGCTTTGCGTCTCTTGAAGACCCAGAACCTTAGAATTAGAAATGGATACTTTATTTTCCATAGATGGGACCACACATGTGACTGCCTAGAATAATAGTGTTTTAATACTTTTGATGCATAAAATCTATTA
>CM065385.1:195000-205000 GCA_033060915.1 Euryodendron excelsum
TTACATGCACTCATCAAGACTATCATTACGGAAAGTTGTCTTGACATCTATTTACCAAATTTCATAATCGAAATGAGCCGCAATGGATAAGAGAACCTAGATAGACTTTAGCATGGCTATCAACGAAAAAGTTTTCTCATAGTCGATACTCTCTTTCTAAGTGAACCCTTTCACAACAAGCCTACCCTTTGTCCAAAGTTCTGCGTCTTTGTCTTGAAGTGATTCACTGTAGTTCATGGGTTCGGCATCCAGTTCAACAGGGATTCTGTCATAAGACTCTCCCAAGAACATATACCAATCAGGTTGGCGTACAATCCTCCCACTACGATGAGGCACGACTTGTGTCTATATATTACGAGTGAATTAATGATGAGAATGCAAATATCATATTTTTATCTCTTAATGTTTAATCTTTTATACTTATTTGGTACCTAAAGATACTCATTATTCTTATATTTTGACTTAGGGTGCTATGGAATGCCCAGAAAGAGGATCCTAGCTTAAAAGAGATGAATTTGAGCAAAAATACACGCAGCGTTCGAACGGTCCAAAGAGACATTCGAACGGTTGTATAGGCGTTCGAACGCTACGTCAAACGGATACACATTAAGAGCAGGTTCGAATAGCGTTCAAAAGATTCAGAGAACATGTTTTACCGTTCGAAGTGCGTTCGACGCACAGTTCGAATGGTAGTCTGAGGCGTTCGAACGGTCGTGCGCAGCTGTAGATTTTCAGAAGCCTATAAAAGCTGGGACTATTTTGTTTTTAGGGTTGTTGACATTTTTTATATTATTCAAGGTTATTTGAGTTGTTTTCATGGCCTACGTGGCTAAACTCTGAATGTTGGTCAAAGGAGACAGAAACCTCGGAATTAATAATGAACTGTGAGATCTAATTTATTTTCACTATTTGATTTATGCTTTGAGTATCGAATGTTGTTCTATGCCTATTTTCATGATTGTCTTGTTTAATCGCTAGGAGGCCTACTAGTTTATTAATCATTGCAATCTACTGCTGAGTTAGATATCAAATCCGTAATTGTTTGATCCCTCTGATTTGTGAAGCAACTGAGATTTAATGATTTACCGCGTTGGGAATTATTATATCTTGGGAAGGGCATTTGACTAAATTAAATACAACCGCTTGTGCTTGTGTTGTTTAGTTTCATCGATCTCTCTAATTCTTAAGGCTGCTGCTAGATTAAACCTTGTGTGCTTTTCCTGAGTTGTTTAATAGTTAGGGTTAATCAGATCGCTTGTTTCTGATTAACTACGACTAAGGAGAGATAGGAAAATAATTCCGGCGGTGAATATTCGATGTGTGAATTGATATGTTTGCATCGATGATCAGTTGTAAATTCCGATGGTAGATGTTGACCTAGACCAAGGTTTGTTCTTTTGATTGATTTCAATACTTTAATCTGAATTGTTTCATAGCTGTGATTACTAAAATAGTTTTCATTAAATCCAAAATCCCCCAATCCTTGTTCACATAGCATAAAACTAGGCTAAACATTCTTCGTGGGAACGATCCTTACTTGCACTACTACATATTTGTTTTTCAGGTATCGGTTTTTTTTTTGGGTGCCCGTGATAGCACACCCAAATTTTGGCGCCGTTGTCGGAGAGTGATTTTAGTTAATTTTTGTACTTCTTGTGATCTTTATTTCATTCGAAAAAAAAAATATTTCAAATAATTTCATTACTTTAGATTTTGTTTCTGAATTGTTTTTCAGGGTTGGTTAGAGTTTTCTTGAGTGTTTATGAGCATAACTTGATCTTCTAATCAAGGTGATTTGCAGTGCGATCCCAAAATAGAGAGAACGATCCAGCTCTTGATTCCATATTTGCTAGCGATACTGATTCAGAAGAGGAGGAAGTCATGGCTGGAAATCAAACTTTGAAAGAACTTGCTGCACCTGATCTGAACCAACAACCCTTATGCATAACATTCCCTACTTTAGATGTTCCTACTAACTTTGAATTAAAATATGGACTAATACATCTCTTGCCCAATTTTCATGGTCTTGTAGGTGAAGATCTCCACAAACATCTAAAGGAGTTTCATGTAGTATGTACGAGTATAAAACCCACGGGGGTGACTGAAGAGCAAATTAAACTAAGAGCTTTTCCGTTTTCTTTGAAGGATTTAGCTAAGGATTGACTCTATTATTTACCTCCGGAAGTATTACCACATGGAATGAGACAAAAAGATTATTTTTGGAAAAATATTTTCCAGCTTCAAGGGCGGCCAACAATCGAAAAGAAATTTGTGGTGTGAGACAGCACAATAAAGAGTCCCTACATGAATATTGGGAGCGTTTTAAGAAATTATGTGCAAGCTGTCCCCATCATCAAATTAGTGAGCAACTTCTTATTCAATATTTCTATGAGGGCCTTTTGCCCACTGATAGGAGCATGATTGATGCAGCTAGTGGAGGAGCTTTGGTGGATAAAACTCTCGATACCGCGAGAAATCTGATTGCAAATATAGCAGCCAATTCTCAACAATTTGGCACTAGACTTGACCATTCATCCAAGCTGGTCAATGAGGTAAATATTTCCTCCATTGAACAACAAATTGCAAGTCTAACTTCTCTTGTTTGTTAAATGGCTGTCGGTACTATGCAAACGGTGAAGGCTTATGGAATTTGTTCAGTAACAGGGCATCCAACCGATATGTGTCCAACTCTTCAAGAGGAGCCCATGGAGCAAGTGAATACAGCAGGTGGTTTTCCTGGACAATCGCAAAGAAAGTATGATCCATATTTGAACACGTATAACGTGGGATGGAGGGATCACTCCAATCTTAGCTATGGGAATCCACAAGTAAATCAGCCCGTGATTCAAAATCGTCCAAGCTACCAGCAATATAAGCAACCATACCCCCCTAAACAATAACCGGGCCAAACTTCTGATTCAGGTATGTCTTTAGAAGATATTGTTAAGTCTCTTGCCAGTAATACTTTGCAATTTCAGTAGGAGACAAAACATTTTCAACAAGAGGCGAGGGCCAGTATTTAAAGTCTGGACAATCAAATGAGCCAGATGGCAACCGCAATTAGTCGGCTAGAAGCCCAAAGTTTGGAAAAATTACCCTCTCAGACGGTAGTAAATCCAAGAGAAAATGCAAGTGCAATTATCTTGAGAAGTGGTAAAGAGATTGAGGTTCCAGTAAAGTCAGCCCTTACACCGTCGAACCGAGAAAAGGAGAAAAATATCATAGCAGACGAGAACGTTCCCAATGACGATGACGTACCTAAGCGTAAGTTCCCACCTCTTTCTAATTATAAACCTGTACCTCTTTTTCCTCAAGCTTTAGCAGAATCTAGAAAAGATGAGCAAACTAAAGATTTATATGAGACTTTTCATAGATGCGAGGTAAATATTTCACTTTTAGATGCTATCAAACAAGTACCTTGTTATGCCAAATTCCTTAAAGAATTGTGTACAATTAAGAGGAAACAGAAACTTAAAGGATGTGAGAAGGTGAGAGTAGGGGAGAATGTTTCTGCAGTTATTCAAAGAAAAATCCCTGCAAAGTGCAAGGATCCAGGTATGTTTACTATCCCTTGTATGATAGGTAACACTAGATTGGAGAATGCCATGATTGATTTAGGAGCTTCTATTAATGTCACGCCATATTCTATATATACTTCTTTGAAACTTGGACCTTTTAATAAAACTGGTATTGTGATTCAGTTGGCTGATAGATCTAATGCTTATCCTAAGGGTGTAGTTGAAGATGTTCTTGTACAAGTTAACGATTTGATTTTTCCTGCTGATTTTTATGTGCTTGATATGGAAAATGGAGACTAAAATGCCCCTATTTTGTTAGGAAGACCATTTTTAAAGACATCTAAGACTAAGATGGATGTCCATAGTGGCACACTTACCATGGAATTTAATGGTGAGATTGTTAAGTTTAATATTTATGACGCCATAAAATACCCTTGTGATGATAATCCTATTTATCCTATTGATGTGATTGATTCTTTAGCATAGGAAGTTTTTGAACTTGATGAACAAGATGTATTGGAAGTTGCCATCAGTAAGCATCTTGAGGAAGAGAATGGAGAGTTAGCATTGAGTACTGATCTGCAAGAAACTGTTGCAGCACTGAATGATTTTTCGAAGTTACAGTAGTTAGGTAACGTTCCTTATACTACATTACATGTTTCTAATGAGAGGCCTTTACCCTCTGTTTTGCAGGCCCCTATTCCAGATTTGAAGCCTCTTCCCAGTCACCTCAAGTACGTGTTCCTTGGAGACGGAGGAATATTACCAGTGATCATCTCTAGTAAACTTTGTGAGTTGCAAGAAGAAAAACTTGTGCAAGTCCTAAAGGAGCATAAGACGGCTATTGGTTGGATAATTGCGGATATTAAAGGAATTAGCCTGTCTATATGGATGCATTGTATACTACTTGAAGAGGGAGCAAAACCTTACCATCAACCGCAAAGAAGATTGAACCCACCTATGATGGAAGTAGTAAAGAAGGAGATCCTTAAACTTCTTGAAGTTGGAATGATTTACCCTATTTCAGATAGCAATTGGGTTAGCTCAGTTCAAGTGGTTCCTAAAAAGACTGGAATAACTGTTGTGAAAAATCAAAATGATGAGTTAGTTCCTACCCGTGTTCAGAATAGGTGGCGGGTTTGTATAGATTATAGAAAATTAAATGCTGTAACCCCCAAGAACCACTTCCCTCTACCTTTTATTGATCAAATGCTTGAAAGATTAGCTGGTCATTCTTACTATTGTTTCCTTGATGGTTTCTCTGGTTATTTTCAGATTGCAATTGTGCCAGATGATCAAGAAAAGACAACTTTTACATGCCCATTCGGAATTTTTGCATATCGTCGCATACCCTTTGGCCTTTGCAACGCCCCCGCCATTTTCCAAAGGTGTATAGTTAGCATTTTTTTAGATTATATTGAGCATATCATAGAAGTTTTAATGGATGATTTCACAGTTTATGGAGACTCCTTTGATAATTGTTTGCACAACCTTACACTTGTTCTTCAAAGATGCATGGAAACTAACCTTATCTTGAACTCTGAAAAATGTCATTTTATGATTGAACAAGATATAGTGTTAGGTCATGTTGTTTCATCTAGGGGAATTGAGGTCGACAAAGCTAAAGTTGACATTATTTAATCTTTACCTTATCCCACTAGTGTGCGGAAAGTTCGTTCTTTTCTTGAACATGCAGGTTTTTACCAAAGATTCGTCAAGGACTTCTCCAAAATAGCATCACCCGTATGCAAGTTACTACAAAAAGACATGGCTTTTGAGTTCAGTGAAGTATGTAAAAAGGTGTTTGATAAGCTAAAGGAACTGTTGATTTCTACCCCAGTTATCCAGCCTCATGACTGGAGTGTTCCTTTTGAGATAATGTGCGACACAAGTGATTGTGCAGTCGGCGCTGTCTTGGGTCAAAGAATTGGAAAAGCATCTCATGCCATTTATTATGCTTCCAGAACTTTAAATGATACTCAGAGAAATTATACTACTACTGAAAAAGAATTTTTAGTTGTTGTTTTTGCTTTAGAAAAGTTTCGATCTTATTTACTTGGTACTAAAGTCATTGTTTACTCTGATCATGTAGCTCTTCGTTATTTGATGATGAAGAAAGAGGTAAAACCAAGATTAATTAATGGATACTTCTCTTGAGTGAGTTTGATTTGGAGATCAAAGACAAAAGAGGGACAGAAAATCGTCGCCGATCATTTAAGTCGTTTAGCTCATGTCGAGGATGAACTTCATTTGTAGGAAACATTCCCTGATGAGCAATTGTTCTCCGCAAGTGTGACATTACCTTGGTATGCAAATATTGTAAATTATTTGGTTACTAATATACTACCTCTTGGTTTGTCGAAGGCTCAAAGAGATAAGATCAAGAGTGATGCCAAATACTAGGTGTGGGATGATCCATACTTATGGAAGCATTGTGCAGATCAAGTAATTATAAGGTGCGTGCCTGAAAATGACATCATGTCTATTTTAACCTTTTGTCATTCTTATGCTTGTGGAGGTCACTTTGGAGCCAAGAGAACAGCTAGAAAAGTGCTAGAATGTGGTTTCTATTGGCCATCTATATTTCGAGATTCATATTCTTATTGTAAGTCATGCGATCCTTGTCAAAAGACAAGTAATATATCCCACAGGAATGAGATGCCATAAAATCCCATAATATTTTGTGAAATTTTTTATGTTTGAGGCATTGATTTCATGGGACCGTTTCCTGTATCTTTCAGTTATGTTTATATCTTGCTTGTTGTTGATTATGTCTCGAAATGGGTGGAAGGTAAAGCCACCAGGACTGATGATTCTAAAGTTGTTGCAGATTTTATCAAATCTAACATATTCCCTAGGTTTGGAATCACAAGAGCTCTAATAAGTGATCGAGGTACTCACTTTTGCAATCGAACTGTGGCAACTTTGTTGAGAAAGTATCTGTAATGCACAAGGTGTCAACTTCATATCATCTGCAAACTAGTGGACAAGCGGAAGTGTCAAATCGAGAGATCAAATCCATCATTGAAGAGACGGTTAATCCAAATAGGAAAGATTGGAGTTTGCAATTGGATGATGCTTTGTGGGCGTACAAGACTGCATATAAAACGCCTATTGGTATGTCACCTTATCGATTGGTATTTGGAAAACCGTGCCACCTTCCAGTTGAGCTAGAACACAAAGCTTATTAGGCTATCAAGAGTTTTAACATGAAGATGGATGAAAGTGAAGAACATAGAAAATTGCAATTACAAGAGTTAGAGGAAATTCGCAATGATGCCTATGAGAGTGTAAGGATTTACAAGGAAAAAACGAAGGCTTTTCATGACAAGATGATTTCTAGGAAGGAGTTTAAAGTTGGTCAGAAAGTTCTTCTATACCAGTCCCGGCTTCGTTTGTTTCCGGGTAAGTTGCGTTCTCGTTGGATTGGTCCTTTTCTTGTTACTAATGTTTTTCCTCATGGTGCAGTTGAAATTCAAAGCTTAACCACTTCTAAAGTGTTCAAGGTGAATGGCCATCGACTTAAGCAATTCCATGAAGGTTTCCAAGTCGAGAATGTGGAGAAATTGGACCTTGAGGATCCGATTTATACGGATTGAAGAAGGAAGCATGGAATTGAGCCCACGACAATAAACAAAGGCGCTGCTTGGGAGGCAACCCAAGGGAAGTTCATTTTTCTTTTCCTATTTTCGCATTCATATATTAGTTATCTCTGCCATTTTTGTGCATTTTACTTTACATTGGGGACAATGTAAGTTTTAAGTGTGGGAGAGGGGATTTAGGTTGTGTTTTCGTATTTGTTTAAAAAAATTAAAAAAAATAATGAAAAATAAAAATAAAAAATAAAATAAAAAAATAAAATAAAAAAATAAAACAATAACAAGATTCAATTAAGCTTGAAGAATTCATAACATGATTGAATAAGTAATCTTCCAACTTAGAATTAATTAGTCTAGTTATTTTACTTGAGATTGGAGTGACTAAATTTGGTAGACAAAAGCTGGTGAGATTTTGAGCCTTTAGACTGACACATCCAGATCAGTCACTATTTTCTTTCATGTGTGATATTCTTCCTTGGATTTGTTTCTCTAGAACTTGCCTTGATTCTCTTCGAGGTCATATTGACACATCCATACATGAACATGATTAAGGTCATCTTTGTTATAAGCTACATAAGCCAAATAGCCTATCTTGTAATTAATTTTTCCCATTGTGAACCCCTTTGAGCTTGATATGTCATTATTGTGAACGCACATTACAAGCTTTAAACCTGAAAAAAAAAAAAGAACATAATGCCTTTACCCAAATCGTAGAGCTAGTGGAGCATTGTTCATCCTTACGATATGTATGGGAGCGCAAGAAATAAGTGTGGGGGTGTCCAGAATTGTGGTAGGGCTATGGTTGGTGAAAAGGAATGTGTTTTCGTTCTCAATTCATGAGTTCCATTATTGATGTAATTTTAAAAAAATAAAATAAAATAAAGAAGAAGAAAAAGAAAAAAAGTAAGAGAAAAAATAGAGAGAAGGGAAGTGATGGAGAAAATTACTTTAATGTTACAAATTATCCATGTTCATAATTCCTCCTAAAATTCTAAGAGATGGGTATGTTTATATAGGATATATACAAAGATAGAAGCTGTTGAATGGAGTGATTGGTTTTATATGTTTTATATATTCGGAATTGAGTCGAGTCATTTTTGCTCCATTAGTTTCGATGGCTTTTGAGCTACATTTCCAAATATTTCCCACCTTGATCCTAAACCCGTTATAACTCTTGAGAAGTCCTTATGATTTTTGTTCTGTATGTGATCTTAGTGATGGAGAATGAGAAGATATGCGATCCTATAGTAGATCATTTCCATTGGAATGGATTTGAGTGATACACATACCCTTTAAATACATGAGAGTAGAGTGTTTTTATCTGTAAGGGTCTACATATTCAGTTTACTCCATCTTTAAGTGGAAATGCTTGCTAAGTGATTATAAGTTGGTCGAGAATATTGTTCATGATATGTTATGAGTTTTTAAGAGTTTGGTTGTTCTCTGTTGAGACTTTGATATCTTAGGAAAGTGAGTTTGAGTTTTGCCCGAGGACGAGCAAAGGTTAAGTGTGGGGGAATTTGATGAAAATGCAAATAACATATTTTTATCCCATAATGTTTAATCTTTTATACTTATTTGGTATCTAAAGATACTCACTATTCTTATATTTTGACTTAGGGTGCTATGGAATGCCCAGAAAGAGGATCCTAGCTGAAAAGGGACGAATTCGAGCAAAAATACACGCAGCATTCGAAGAGGCGTCCGAACGGTCCAAAGAGACGTTCGAACGGTTATATAGGCGTTCAAACACTACGTTAAACGGATATACGTTAAGACCAGGTTCGAAGAGAGTTCGAAAGATTTAGAAAATGTTTTACCATTCGAAGTGCGTTCGACGCACCGTTCAAATGGTAGCAAGGGCATTCGAACGGTCATGTGCAGCTGCAGATTTTTAAATGCCTATAAAAGCTGGGACTGTTTTATTTCTAGGGTTGTTGACGTTTTTCATATTATTCAAGGTTATTATTTGAGTTGTTTTCATGGCCCTGCGTGGCTAAACTCTAAATCTTGATCAAAGGAGACAGAAACCTCGGAATTAATAATAAACTGTGAGATCTAATTTGTTTTCATTATTCGATTTATGCTTTGAGTATTGAATGTTGTTCTATGCCTATTTTCATGATTGTCTTGTTTAATCGCTAGGAGGCCTACTAGTTTATTAATCATTGCAATCTACTGCTGAGTTAGATTTCAAATCTGTAATTGTTTGATCCCTCTGATTTGTGAAGCAACTGAGATTTAATGATTTACCGCATTGGGAATTATTAAATCTTGGGAAGGGCATTCAACTAAATTAAATGCAACCGCTTGTGCTTATGTTGTTTAGTTTCATTGATCTCTCTAATTATTAAGGCTACTGCTAGATTAAACCTTGTGTGCTTTTCCTGGGTTGTTTAATAGTTAGGGTTAATCAGATCGCTTGTTTCTGATTAACTATAACTAAGGAGAGATAGGAAAATAATTCTGGCGGTGAATATTCAATGTGTGAATTGATATGTTTGCATCGATGATCAGTTGTAAATTCTGATGGTGGATGTTGACCTAGACCAAGGTTTGTTCTTTTGATTGGTTTCAATACTTTAATCTGAATTGTTTCATAACTGTGATTACTAAAATAGTTTTCATTAAATTCAAAACCCCCCATCCTTGCTCACATAACATAAAACTAGGCTAAACACTCTTCGTGTGAACGATCCTTATTTGCACTACTACATATTTGTTTTTCAAGTATCGGTTTTATTTTTGGGTGCCCGCGACATCACGCCCAATTAATATGCTAATTCTTATCCATGTGCACCATCATCATGCCCTGGTCTTGGAACCAACGTGTTGACGGTATCTTCACGTTGCGTTTTAGTATCAACCTAAGTCACATCATTC
>CM065385.1:207500-212500 GCA_033060915.1 Euryodendron excelsum
AATCTAGAAAGTAAAATCAAATTCCTTCTATTGGAAGGTACATAAAGAGAGTCGTTTAACATTAAAATCCTATCTCTACCAAAAGAAACTAATATCTCATACTACAACTGCTGACACTCTCGTGTCATCTCCCAAAAAGATGTAAATCTTTTCATCACTAAGCTGGCGGGTTTGGTGGAACCCTTGCAAATAATTACATATATGATTATTGGCTCCCGTATCTACACACCATGTACCAGTAGATAACGCTGCTAAACATGTTTCAACTACTAGTGAATGAGATTTACCTTTGTTGTTCTGTTTGGCTAGATAAACCGGACATTACAACTTCCAATGCCCTGAATGCTTTTAGAAAAAATACTTACCCTTGGGCTTTTTCACTCCTTGATGAGACCTATGCGGTGCTTGAGGAACTAATTTCTGTTTCTGAACCTTTTTCTGCTTCTTCTTGCCTTTCGGTTTAGAAGTAGAACCTTTCTCAATAACAAGAGCAACAACTAGCTTCTTGATGAGGCCCTCAGCTACTTAAAGCTCTTTAAGAAGCTTTGCCATTGAATAAGAGAACTTATTCATATTGTAGTTCAGGTAGAACTGCTTAAAGGAATCAGACAACGACTGAAGAATGATATCAACATAGGTTTCCCCATCGATTTTAACTCCAAGGATCTCTAGCTCATTCAAAAGACTTATCATCTTCAGAACATGATCCCTTATTAGGGTCCCTTTAACCATAATCGTGTTCATTAGGTCTCTCATGGTAACTAGCCTAACAACACGATTTTGATCCCAAAACATGTCTTCAAGGCTCTTCAACATGTCATAGGCAATGGGCATAACTTGAAGCTGATGTTGCATAACATTCAACATAGATGCCAAAATGTAACACCACGACATTTCATCAGCCTTTATCCCATTCTGGTAAGCCCGGGTTTCCTCATCGGTTGCCCCTCACTAGGTTCTAGGGGACAGATCTTAGTGAGCACCAATTTGTACTCTTCAGCAGTCAACACAATATCCAAATTTATTTTCCAGTCAATATAATTTGGTCCAATTAGTTTGTTTTCTTTGGGAATAACAGTAAGCGGGTTAAAAGTCATTTTAATTATGAGAATCACATATTATAACAAAATATGATAAGTAATAATAAACTTAGAATTCAATCATTAAAATATGATTCCCTCTACCAATATTTTAAAAGAATCCACCAGTAGCCTAGTATACCGTAAATAGCATGCCTCAATGAGTAGTCGTCTACTATTTAACATTTATCTAGACAGGTCAATACTTATTATCTTTACTATCTAGGCAAGTGACTATGCCAAGTAAAATTAAATAATTGACTTAGCTTTGGTCCTATAAATAATAGCAGTGACTTAGATGGTGAGAATACTATTATATATAGCTAAGTATATACCATCATTAAATTCTAGACCTATTGTTTAGTAATGAGTTACTCAGAGGGAGAGTTAATGCAATACTAACAACTACCAGTGTTTATACTTAGTGAGTCCGTAACTTATTCCATCCGATGGGGAGGTCGGTACTAAAACCAACATATAGAATAAATTACTTCACTTATAAACTAGTGATGGAGACCATGGGATTTATATGTAATAAATTTTCTCACCCACTTAGATATTTAATACATGAGGGATGTCATGTATTTAATTATCCAATAAATATAATATTTTAATACTGGAGACTCATATATGTGCAACAAATAAAATTTTAAATTTACTTAATTTACAAAAAATATTTAAATTAAAACATGGGAATTAATTTTACTCTCTAATTGAACATTTATAAACCAAAATTGAAATTTTAAGTTTATATAATTAAAACATAACTTGAAGGTCATTTATCTATTATCCATATCTTTCCATGTTAATAACAATCAAGAACATAAAAGATAATAATCATAGACAAACAAAATAAGTAAAATATAATCAAGATCTTGGCTATTATGGTCAAGAAATCACTCCAAAGTGATGAAGAGTCCAATTGCACCATGACATTACCAAGAATCTTTGTTTCTCACTTCCTTGACGCACAGGGGTTTAGGGGCAGCGCCACTGATGACGGGGATCGACCTGCCCGGTCAGGTCGCGGGGGCCTAGGGACAACGCCACCAGCGAGGGTTCGGGGCAGCGCTGCTGAAACCTAAACAAAATACCGCATCAAGTTCTTACGACTGTTCCTCACGTCTCTGGAGTTTTTCCAATTTTCTATCCTAGTTCTTACGCCGCTACTATTCCTCCATCTTTTTCGATTACAATAGATCGTATACTCCATAACAGTGGAGTTCCAAATACAAAGAATCAAAATCTCCAAAACAGTGGAGTTCCAGAATACAAGAAAACAAAATCTCCAAATTAGTGGAGTTCTCATGCTTCGAAAATAATTATTACATCTGAATCTATGCCTCGTTAAACTGGAGTTCACAATCCTAGAATCATGTAAAAACTACAATCACACAATATACATTCATGTGATCATAATAACTAGGCAAAACGCTGTAAAATAGAGGTTAACACAAATCCACGTTCTACCCTAAGCATACATGGAAGTGATTTTCGGAGAACATGGTAGGTATTATACGTATGCAGTATTAACCAAGGCTCTGATACCAATTACTGGGGACTGCGAAATTTCCCATGACCTGTCTATAGTGCATACGCATAATACCAAAGAAAAAAAAAACTAATCTAATGAGCAGAGACTAATCAACTTAATTAGAATCATACTTTCGAGTTCTCTCTGGTTTGATCCTAAATAGCGGCAGGTATGAACTTCAAAGTGCTTCTGCTTTGATCTTGAACAGCAAGCAACAGCGACAAACACGAATCAATATAGAGAGAGTGGGGTCACAGTTGTTAAAGTTTATCTTCCTCACAAAAATGTATATCTCTCAATTTTGAGCCAGTGTAACCCTAGCTGCTTTTAGAGTGCGCATTTATAGAGGCTACAATAGGGACTATAGGATCAGTATAACTAGGGCTTCCTACGCAAATAGGAATTCGTAATCCAACCAAGATTAATCCCTATTTATGTAAATTATAATTTATACCACTAATGAATTATAATTGCACTCTCTGTCATATTAGGAATTATATTTCGAGTTCCATATTATTAAATACTTATTTATCTCCCCACATTAAGATTACAAATACTTGTCTATTAAATTAAATTTAATAGACTTATTTAATTTTGTAAGACCTTTTACTTAACTTACTTGATATGTTGGATTCATAATCCACTTGTAGCGTTTGACATAATCAAAATTTATAAGCTTCTTTAAGGGGATATCATCAATCCCTATACCAAGACATGAATTCTATCAATAATTAATATTCACCATACATGTAATATTATTATCCAACTCACTGAGTTTATTGACCCACAAAGAATCTCACTCTTCTGTGAATCAAAACAATAAACACTACATGCACATGTCTATTTATTATATTAGGATTTAGAGTACAAGCATTCATAATAATCATAAGGTATTAATTATTTTATATCGTCAGTATAAAAATAATTACCTCAACATGGTTCTGTTCAATACACACAAAGTGTACTAGTGTAGGGAGTTGGAACTATACCATTCCCCATAGTCAAGACAGATCTATGAAAACCTTGTGCTACAATCCTACTAATGATGTGTCCAGTTCCATTTAAGACTGTGAATGATAAACTTATATTTCATAAAAATCAATAATTTAATCTTCTGTGTGTAAGTCATACTCTACACACCAAATCATCTACTATATAGAATAAGAGACACACATGCATAATTAATAAATAACACAATGCAAACATTGTTCACATAGATTCTCATTAAAACGGAATAACTAATTTATTAATAAATAATAAAACCATTACACAAAGCATGTCTTTTAATACAAATTCTTAACACTTAACTGCATCACAACCGCACATTGGCAGATTTCAATCACATTATTTATAAGTGATTAGTTTTTGGTGCCGTTGCTAGTGATGGTTTTAATTAAAATTTGTAAAACTAAAAAAATAAAAAAATTGAAGTATAAAAAAATAATAAAAAATATTTTAAAAAATTCAAAAATAAAAAAATATAATAACACCTTTGCAGACTACAAATTGATAATACCTTTGTTAGATTTTGGACAATTGATTATTTCCATACCTTGACGAAGGAATTGAATGGTGTATTTTAACTAATTTTTGGTTTATGCTTACTTTTTACTTCATTGCGTTATTAACTTATACATTTGTTTATACTTAGTTTTTTTTTTCTTTTATTTAGTCATTTATTTTTATGTGATTAAACTCTTTGGTTTGTATGCTCGCTAATTGCTGGACGAAGCCATTCAAGTTGGGTACCATTTTTTCTGTTTTTATTTTTTACCTAACCCATCTAACTCATCTAACCATTTAACTTTATTTATAGTCTTTATTTATTTTCCTTTCTTTATAGTCTTTATTTATTTATTGTTCTTTTATTTACAATCTTTCGGATTGTTATTTATTTATTTTTTTTTTTTTTTTTTTTATTATTTTGGATAACCATATTTCAGGTTGATTCACCGCTTATTTAGGTCGGTGCCATCCACTAAGGTTACCAATACTAACGTTCTTAACGTGTGTTTCTTTTTGTTGTTTTTATGTGTAGGAGATTTTTTTTTTTTTTTAGCGTGTTCCCAAAAAAAATAAATAAATAATTAAAATTTTTTTCTGGAAGTCATTGAAAGTCTCTCAAGTCCAAGATTAAACAAGTCTCCATTGAAACGTTCAAAAGAAAAAAAAAAAAAAAAAAGACAAATGTGGGACTTCTCTTTAATTTTGTGCAAATTCCCACTTCTCTCTTCTTCCTCTTACCCCACTTGGGTTATTCTTCAATTTTCTACCCCTATCTACTCCATCCCCTTTTCTTGTGTGCTTGATAAGTTTTGTACATTTGTATGTTACAACAATTCTTTAGGGATGTTCATAGGCGTTTGGTGAGAATTGAAGATCTTCCT
>CM065385.1:220000-417500 GCA_033060915.1 Euryodendron excelsum
AAATGTGTTTTTGACCCATGACCTATCAAATTAAAGGCATTTAAGCCTATTTTCAAATGGAACTAGCCTAGAGTGTGAACTCATCTTTGAGAGGTGGTTGGGATGCGATGAAGGGGTCGATGTTTTGACTTTCATGTTTGAACCTCAACCTTTATGTCCTTGTTTTACCATGGGGCTTTGTCTTTGCGTTTAGCCTTGTTCTTCCATTGTGAGGGTGAGGTGTTAATGAGTTAGGGATGAGGGACTTGTGTGCTTAGTCTCGGTTTATGTGTTATCGCTTTGCCTTAGAATCTTAAATTGATGTCTCTAAGCTTCAATGTGAATTTTGTGTAGGAACACCTTGTTTAGCATCCGTTCATTTGGATGGAGGTGAGTAATGATATGCCATGAGTAAAACTCTATTATTTTTCTAAATATTTTAAGCTCGCCTCCATATAATGTAATGCTTTCCATATGTTTCCAATGCATTAATGTTATGTTCAGTTACAAATGTCATACTTTAAAATGCATGCATGTTATACTCATGTTATAAATTAAACCCCATGGACTACAATGTTTAAATAAAAGAGATGCTAAGTTTCCAATTTATGGTGCCAACTCGGGTCTTCTCGTGACAAGACCTTAATCTAGCCCAATAGTCCTATGATAGGGGACGCGAAATAAACTATCTATGTTGGGAGATGTCCCTGGTCTAAAGAGCCTTATTGTGACCTACAAGGTTACTATGGAGCCTAACTCATATGTTGGGTTATAGCACACTAATGATTTTGAACAAGAACCAAGATATGTTTAAATGCTTATGATGAGTTATATATGTTGTATCTCTCTTCTATGATATTATGGTTTGAAATGGCAGAATGTTTCATTACGATGCTCACGCTCTATATGCATATAGTTTATCCATTGATTTATACATTAGTTATAACCGTTAGTCCATGGTAATTTCATGCTTATGCATCATTGTTATTCACTATGCATTAGCTTACATTTTCTCAATCCGAGAGGCCCTAGAGCGAGACCATATGTAGATTTTGAGCTACAGCCCATGGGCCTATGTTTTGTAATATGTTTGAGGGTTAGACCCTAATGTTTTGTAATGGTATAAATGTTATAACCTTGGCAGGCCTTGATTAGGCCCATATGTATGTTATTATTTTGGATTAGGCACCACTTTGCCATGTTTGACACAAATTATGTTGTTTAGTTACAAAAAATTTAATTTTTCACAATTATGCATCATTCTAAATAATTATGCACAGGTGATCAGCTAGTTTATATAATGTGCCCTTGGGTAGCTTTGCTATTGGTCGGTCATGTACCCAAAATCCATATAGGTTGGGTAATAGGGCGTGACAGCGTGTTATCAGAGCTATAGGTTGACACCGTGAGATTGAGTCACATCTAGATAGAATTCTAAATTTGACTTGAGTATGTGCTATGCGTATATATAAGTGTATGCTATGTGTATAATGTCATGCCAAGGTAAAATACATGTAGTACTATGTTAAATGCTTAACGTTTTGTTATGCGCATACAATTAACCATGCCGCTAAGAAGAGGTGGTCGTAGAGGGACTGGAGGGCCCGTAGACTGAATTGATAACATAGAAAGGATCTTAGTTGGACTTATCCAAGTGGTCCAAAATACTCATAGCAACACCGCCAATGTACCGGAGCAGCCGGCAGCGCAGGCGCTAAGAGGAGAAGCAGTGGCACATACTACCATTAAGTAGTTTCAACAGTTGAAGCCCCTAACTTTTTAGAGAACTCCCTACCCAATGGCTACGGAGTCTTGGCTTTTGGAAATCGAGAAGGTATTTAAAGTGCTGCCTTGCACAGATGGACAGAAAGTGACCTTTGCCACCTTTACCTTCGAAAGAGCTGCATTTGTTTGGTGGAAATTGAAGAGAGTGATGAAACCACTATGGTTGTTGCCTAGGTTTTTGGAGGTGTTCAATGAGGAATACTTTCCTGAAACTGTCAGGGATCAAAAGATTACGGAGTTCCTTAGTTTGACACAAGAGAATATGACCTTGGCAGAGTACAATGCCAAATTCATGTAAGTATCATGATATGCCTCACACATTGTGTCATTGAAAACTCATAAGGCGAGGAAGTTTGAGACAAGATTGTGATGGAACATCCACAATAAGGTGGACATACTACAACTAGAGACCCATGAAGAAGTTGTGCAACAAGCAATGATCGCCGAAAGGGCAAATGATGAAATGTCCTAATATCGAGAGAAGAACAAGAAGAGATTAGGAAGTGACCAAGGCAAGGGACAAAGTTCAAAGCGGCAAAGTTCGGAATCTTCTAGTGGGAATTCGTCTACCCCACAGGGGAATACCTCTAACTGGGGAGGCAATATGGCCAGTGAGTTACTAATGTGCCCAAATTGTCAGAAGAAACATTGGGGCATATATCGTTTAGGAAGCACGGCTTGTTACGGGTGTGGCCAAGAGGGTCACCAAGTGAAGGACTGTCTGAAGAAGAACAGAGCACAGGGATTTGGGGCAACAGCATCAGCCTCAGTTCAGTAATTTACGGTTAAGAGGAGGGAAAATCAACCACGGCAGGGCCGAGCTTTCGCACTTACTTCGGAAAACACTCTAGCTACCGACTCTGTAGTGTCAGGTATACTTCCTATTTGTGGTCAACCTGCACACATCCTTATTGATTCCGGTTCCACGCACTCATTTGTCTCACATGTTTTTGCTCAATACTTGTATACATCTCCGATAGCTCTTGATTATGCTTTGGTAGTATAATTGCTATCTGGGAATTCCATGTTATGTGATAGCATTTATAATTCTTGTGAAATTCTTGTTAACGATGTGCCCATGTTTGTAAATCTCATTCCCCTAGAAATGCACGGCTTCGATGTCATCTTAGGAATGGATTGGTTGTCCTTTCACCGTGCTATCATTGATTGTGAGTTTAAATGAGTTATGTTTCATTCTTCTACCCATTCGGGGCTTGTATTTGAGAGAGTTTGTGTAGTGCATCCACCCTATCTCATTTCATCTAAGCAAGCACGTTGTTTAATTCAAAAAGGGAATCGTGCATTCTTGTGTAGCGTTTTTGACACACACATTTTCCCACCGCCCTTAGAAGATATCCATGTTGTCTGAAAATTTCCTGATGTCTTTCTTGATAAGCTACCTGGTTCTTTGGTGGATTGGGAGATTGAGTTCTACATTGACCTTAATTCGGGTACTAGACCCATTTCCAAAGCTCCTTACCGTATGTCCCCTTTAGAGTTGGAGGTCCAACTCCAAGACTTGTTAGAAATGGGATTCATCCGTCCTAGTGTCTCACTTTGGGGTGCTCTAGTGTTATTTGTGAAAAAGAAGGATGGAACCATGAGATTATGCATTGACTACCGGGAATTAAATAATGTTACCATTAAGAATAAGTATCCATTACTGAGGGTAGATGATTTGTTTGACCAACTACAGGGCGCGTAAGTATTTTCGAAGATCAACCTAAGGTCAGGCTATCACCAACTGAAGGTGAGGACAAGTGATGTGGAGAAGACGGCCTTCCGAACTAGATATGGTCATTATAAGTTTTTGGTTATGCCGTTTGGAGTCACAAATGCATTGGCCGCATTCATGGATTTAATGAATCAGGTTTTTAAACCCTTCCTTGATGATTTTATAATTGTGTTTATTGATGATATTTTAGTGTATTCTAAAAGTATTACAGAACACGAGCACCACTTGAAAGCAGTCCTTCTGACACTACGGAACAGGAGATTGTATTCCAAGCTAAAAAAGTGTGAATTTTGGCTGCCAAGTGTAGCATTTTTGGGACACATCATCAGTGTGGATGGAGTGTCTATTGATCCTCACAAGGTTAAAACAATTGTAAATTGGCCGAGACTGACGAATGTAACTGAAGTCAGAAGTTTTATGGGCTTAGTTGGGTATTACCGAAGATTTGTGAAGGATTTCTCCAAGATTGTGACTCCTCTAACAAAGCTCACCCAGAAGAACATACCATTTGAATGGAATGAGAAGAGGGAATGAAGCTTTCAAGAATTGAAGAATCGATTGGTGTCCACACCAATTCTAGCCTTGCCTACTGGAACTGATGGGTTCTCCATCTATAGTGATGCTTCGTGTAGAGGACTGGGATGCCTATTAATGCAACAGGGCAAGGTGATTGCATATGCCTCGAGACAATTGAGACCACATGAGAAGAACTACCCGACCCATTATCTTAAATTAGCAGTGGTGGTGTTTAGTTTGAAGATTTGGCGCCACTATTTGTACGCAGTCACATGTAAGATCTTCACCGACCACGAGAGTTTGAAGTACCTTTTTCACACAGAAGGAGTTGAATACGAGACAGAGAAGAGGGCTCGAGTTGATCAAGGACTACGACGTTCTCATTTAGTACCATCAGAGCAAGGCTAATATGGTGGCCGGTGCCTTGAGTCGGAAGCCCACCGCCAACCTAGCATGCCTTGTTATGTTACAGCGGCCCTTGTTCCTTGACCTGAAGAGATTAGAGATTGAAATTGTTGCACCGGGTACTAATATGATGCTTACCACCATAATCACCTAATCGGCGTTGATTGAAGTTGTAAAGCAACGGCAACCTGAATATCCTTACTTGTGGAAGATCTATGAAGAGATGGGAATGAATCTGAAGCCTGACTTCACCTTACAAAATGGAGCTTTAAAGTTCAAAAGTCAATTGTGTGTTCTAAGTATACCTGCGATCAAGAGGCAAGTTTTGGAAGAAGCCCACAATAAGAGGTTTCCTATGTATCCAGGGGGCATAAAGATGTATCGGGATTTGAAGGAGACATTTTGGTAGCCAGGAATGAAGAAAGAAATAGCTAAGTTCGTATCACGATGCCTACAATGCCAATAAATCAAAGTAGAACATCAAAGATTGGCGGGACTACTTCAACCTTTACCAATACTAGAATGGAAGTGGGAGCATTTCACCATGGATTTTGTTGTAGGATTGCTGAGGTCACCACAGGGTTGTGATGCTATATGGGTTATTGTTAATAGCCTCACCAAGTTTGCACATTTCTTAACAGTGAAGACTACGTACTCCTTATAAAAGCATGCAGCCCTCTACATTGCAGAGATTGTTCAATTACACGGTACGCCAGTTTCGATAGTGTCCGATTGAGACTCGAGATTTGTGTCAAAATTTTGGAAGAGTTTGCAAAGGGCTTTAGGCACCGAATTGAAGTTCAGCATAGCTTTTCATCCACAAATTGATGGGCAATCAGAAAGGACCATTTAGACCCTAGAAGACATGTTACGATTATGTGTCCTCGACTTTCAAAAAAGCTGGGAGGATCATCTACCATTGGTGGAATTCGCCTACAATAATAGTTTTCATGCAAGCATCAGAATGGTACCTTATAAAGCGCTTTACCGAAGGAAATGTAGATCTCCAATTTGTTGGGCTGAAGTTGGAGAGAGAAAGATTCTGGGGCTAGATATTGAACTGACCATCGACAAGATCAAGTTAATTCAGCAACGACTGCAAACTGCTCAAAGTCGCCAAAAGAGTAATGCGGATGTGCAAAAGCGGGACTTAGAGTTTGATGAAGGGAGCCACATGTTCTTGAAGGTATCTCCTTCTAAGGGGATAAATCATTTTGGTAAGAAGGGAAAGCTTAGCCCAAGGTATATCAGACCATTTGAAGTTCTTGAATGGGTTGGACCCGTTGCTTATCGTATTGCTCTTCCTCCGTAACTTTTACAAGTTCACAATGTCTTTCATGTTTCGATGCTACAGTGGTATGTTCATGACCTGACGCACGTAATTGATCACTATCCATTGGCCGTGAATGAAGATTTAAGCTATATTGAAAGACCAATTGAGATTCTTGATCGTCATGACCAAGTTCTTAGGAACAAGGTCACTCCATTGGTACGAGTTTTATGACAGAACCACACTTAGGCGGAATCTACTTGGGAACATGAGGATGAGATCTGGGAGCGTTATTCCTTTTTGTTTAATAATAGCTAGTATCAAGTTTGAGTACCAAACTTATTTAGGGGGGGAATGATGTAATATCTTGAGCCTCTATTTATTTATATTAATGTGAATTTATAGTGTTGCATTGTTTAATGTTAGTTATTACATCTTTTGGGTAAAAAAATAACTAATAAGAGTTTATGTTGTAACTTAAGCCCGTTGAGTGAGACACATGGGATTATTTTCCATGTGTATCATCCTTTTACACATGTATACAGACCCACACCTAAACACACATACTCACAATCGGTTGAGGGAGAAGAGAGGGAGAAGATTGAAGGAAGAGTGGAAGCTTGGAAAGTCTCCACCCAAGTCAAGAAAAGCCATTGAAGGACTTGGGCAAGCTTGAAGAAGGTAAGGTTTCATTTCCTTTTACAAATTGTGTATGCGTATCTATCTTGGTGGGATGTGTTGCTAAGTTATTATAGGTGACTCCTTTGAGTCCTAAATTGTCAGAATCTAGAGTATTGTAAGCCCCATTGAAAGATTTAAGAGTTTTGGGTTGAGATTCCCAATTTATGCAAGTTAGGGCTTCGGTTCTTAAAACCCTTGATCCCTTTGTTTTGACCATTCATTCCAACCCATTTTGAGTTATTGTGATGTTCTTGAGTTCACTTTCAAGTCCTTGGGAGGTTGGGAGAGTTTGGTTGCATTTTGATTAAGATCAGAGGAGACTAAAGATTCTAGGTGAGTGAAGGGTGAATGGACATGACAATGGCCTAATCCTCTAAGTAGTCCCCAATGGAGGTGCCAGTTGTCGCACCCCAATTTTTGGCCCTCGAGTCGGGGTCTTGACTGGGACGAGAAACCAAATACCTGTTATTGGAACTCGCCCTCCTAGAAGGACAAGTGTGATGGGGTTTGAACTTGAAACTAATTTGATTAAAGGTTTTTGGAAAAAGATTTGGAGTCACCATCTAATTTTGATAAAGGTGTGTTAGGTCATCCAAAAGTAAGTGTAATCTGAGGATCAGACTTAGGATTTTGGAAATAGTTTGAAAATGTCCTCTTTTTGGAAAATAGGGTTGTCTAGCAACCTTTCAAAATGTTTAAAGTCCTTTTGAAAATATGACTCTGATTTTGGTCTTTGAAAACAGTGATACTAGGTCTGGCGGTTGGTTACGTGTAGGAAAAATGTCTGAACCCTTGCGGTACTTACATGCCTATTCACTCTATATTCACTCACTTGAATTTTTAGTTCTTAAAATTTCCATTTGTGTCCACCTTGAAAATATTTTGAAAGGGGTTTGTCATCACTATTGGAAAGAATGATGGATGATGCGATTCAAAAAAGGGTTTGGGAGAAAGTTGAGATTGGATTTTGAAAAGGGGTATTTGAGTTTCAAAAGAGGTTATGATCGCACCTACAAAGATTACTTACGTATCGCGTTTGACAAGAATCAGGTCAGTCGTAATTCAGACAAGAGTCCGATTGAAAAGAGACTCGTGGGAGTCTTAGAATGTTTTGAAATTTGAACTCAAGAGAGTTCTTATTTGAAATTGGATATTGGACTGTTTTTTTAAATAGAACTCGAAGGTTTTTAGAAGTGCTTTTGAAATGGGACTTGAGGTCTTTCGAAATGTTCTTGAACATAACTTAAGAGAGTTTTGAAAGTTTTGGAAACTTGATTATGTGTCTAAAAATGGGATTTAGACTTTGAAAAGCTCTTTGGAACTTGTCTGGAAAAGATTTTTGAAAATAATTTTTATGTACCCTATGAAATCTATGTTGATGTTCCATTGCCTTTGAGAGATTAGCTTCGTGGGAACTAAACTCCTTCAAAGTTATGAGTTTTGAAAAATATTTTTTAGAAAAGGGGCTAGACATTTCCCTTAGGGTTTGAATATCTCACCTTACCTTGAGCAACCATAACTATAGGAAGGCTTAGGATTGCGTCAGGGGTGTGATGTTAGAAAACAGTTATTGGAAAAGGTTTTCGAAGGATGTTGAGGGTTTAGGAATCCTAAAATGAATAATGTAAGCCTCACTTGATGTATCACTTTCTTTAGACAACCCTAACCATGAAAGGAGTTAGTATCATCTTAGGGTGTGAGTTTTCTAAATCATTTTTAGAATAGTTTTTGAAAAATGGTAAGTGTCTAGCCTTTCTGGATTGAGATAAGTTTGAAAGAGCCATTTTTTAAAACATTTTTGGATTGGAGTTGGAGCTTGAAAAAGAGTCAGAGTTACAATCTCGAAGCCTCCTAACCTAGGTTGGGTAAACTAAGGTTCAAGCAACCTAGGGTTAAGTTGACCTAGGGTTTAGATAACCTAGGTATGGAGGTGACTTGGGATGCAAGTAACCTAGGGATTAGGAAGGATGCCTTGAAGTAAGAAGGATTTGATTCAATGCAATATGAAAAGATATGATTTTCAATCGAAAAAGGAAAGTTCTATTTTTTGGAAAGTTTTGAAAAGGGAAGTTCTATTTTAGAAAAGTTCTGAAAAAGAAAAGTTTTATTTTAGGAAAGTTTCGAAAAAGGAAAGATTTGAATTATTTTCAAATATAGATTGAATTGATTTTGTTTCCAAAAATACGAGATTGGATTTTGTTTCCAATAATAGAGGGATTTGATTTTGTGTCCACAAAATGGAAAGATTTGATTTGGTTTCCAAAATGGAAAGATTTGATTTATTCCCAAAATGGGAAGGTTGGATTTTGTTTGAAATAGGAAGGGTTTGACTCGGAAAAGGTATGACTTTATGTGAAATCCTTTGGTTTGGAAAACTATAATTTTATGTGACATTGGTTTGGAAACAACTCGAGAGAGCTATGCAATTTTTGGAAAATGTGATGTGACAATGGTTTGAAAAGTGTTTTGATGTAATGAACTCAGGAATGAGGACTAGGAACAAAACTAGGGTTTTCTAAAACGTGGACTCCTAGGACTTCAAGAAAACAACTTTTGGACCAATTTTTAGAAAACATTTGGACATGGAATTTAAAGAGGTTTTAAAAGAAATAAAAAAAGGTTTTGAGAGAGGTGTTTTAGGGCTTAAAACTCTAATGTGGCCTATGGAGGCCTCTTTAAATATGCAACTTTTCTAAAGTGATCCTAACCATAAAAAAGCTAAAACCACTTTGGGGTTATGATTTTGAAAACATACGAGGCCTTGAAACCCTAATGTAGACCTTGATGGTCATATTGAATGTGTCACATTCCTAGGGAAACCCTAAACATAAGGAGGTTAGAATCACCCAAGGACTTATGATTCTTTGAAAAACAAGTTTGAAAATAGCTTTAAAAGCAACTTTGGGTTGTAGTTTTGGAAAAAGCTTTTGAAGGCAGCTTTTGAAAGCATGATAGTGATGAACAATACATGAACATGACAATTATAATGCAATAGAGACATGAACATACAATGTTGAAGGCTTCACCACATTGTAAGGGGCCTCAAGGCCATACCATGATTGATTAGGCTAAAGTAAGATCTCCGACACGGTGATCTCCCTAAAGCTTCCCCTAGGCATGGACCTAAGGTCCTTTTGTTTCAAGTATGCAAGAAGAGTGGATAGAAGATAAGGAGTAAAATAGGAGAATAGTCTAAGTGGACTAGGAGGGAGAAGAGAAGGAGTGGGGATTGTTGAAACGTAAATAGAATCCTACCTTGTCTTCTTGTTGGCTTAGACGCTTCAATAGAGGACTTGCTTGAACTTCGAGAGATTTTCAATGGCTTTAAGGACTGGAAGCAGCCTTTGATGAGTATAGGAGGCTAGGGTTTCGAGGAGTGTAGGTTAGGGTTTTAGTGTAGGAGCTAGGGGCTAGAACCTTAGAAAGAACTAGCGTTTTCAGAAGAATTTAGGGGCTATCTTGAGAGAGGCAGTGTTTCTTTGTGATTTTCCTAACCTGGAATACACAGGGGATGGTCAATATTTATAAGCAAAAGTTGAGGAGGTGGTGCCATTAGAAGTGGTGCTTAGCTAAAAATTGGTCTAGCACTTTTTGGCTTGGCTCCATTGTAAGTGACTCCAGTTTGATTTGGAAAGCTTTTGGGCTGTGGGCCCAGCTAAAAAAGAGATACGCAAGTTTCTAGTTCAATACCCAGAACCAGAATGGTTGAAAAGGGTGACCGGCCCATCACAGGCAAAATGGTCATTTGGATTGAGAAATATTGGAATGGGCCCAGAATGGGCCGAGATGGAACTTGGAGATTAGGGACACTCGTGGGAGTACCCCGGGGATTTACCAATTTGATACCTAGAGCCAAAATGGTTGAAAAAGGATGATTGTCCCACTAGCGGCAAAGTGATCATTTTGATTTGGAAATGCCGAAATTGGTCCAGAGTTGACCGAGATGGGATTCGAATGTCAGGAACACTATTAGGAGTGTCCCGACGATTACTGGTTTGATACCCAAGTGTCACGACCTATAACCCGGTCTATACGGATTTAGGGTACATGACCGGCTAGTAGCAAAGCTACCCAAGGCCACAATACGTAAACTAGTTGATCACTTGTGCATAATCATATAAAATGATGCATAAGAGTGGAAAATAGAACTTTTGATAACTTGGAAACATAATCCATATCATACATGGGAAAGCTGTGCCTAATCCAAAACATATCATACGTATGAGCCTAATCAAGGCTCACCAAAGTTATAACATTATACCATTACAAAACATTGGGGTCCAACCCTCAAACATATTACAAAACATAGGCCTGTGGGTCGTAACTCAAAATCCACATATGGTCTCGCTCTAGGGCCTCCCGGATTGGCTACCTAAAAGTCATTTGAAAAATCGTAAGCTAATGCTTAGTGAATAATAATGATGCATGAGTGAGAAAATATCATAGACTAGCAATTATCCAACGTATGGGAAATAGATCAACATTTATGCATAAGGATATGAACTTTTGAACATATAAAGCGTATGCTAGGAACTCATAGGTTCCTAAACATCATTTGAAACGTTTCAACATTTCAAAACATAGTATCATTAGAACAGATGCAATATAACATTATTCTTGATATAACATTTCATAACTTGTCGTAAAGCATTGGAACAAATCATTGTTCTTGGCTTAAAACATAAGTGTGCTACAACCCGACAAATGAGCTAGGCTCCATAGTAATCATGTAGGTCACGCTAAGACTCTTTAGGCAAGAGATGTCTCCCAACATAGATAGTTTATTTCTCATCCCCTATCGCAAGACTATCGGGTTAGATTAAGGTCTTACCACGAGAAGACACGAGTTGGCACCATAAATTGGAAACTTAGCATCTTTTTCATTTAAACATTATAGTCCATGGTTTTCATTAGTAACATAAATATAACTTGCATGCACTTGAAATATGACATTTGTAATTGAACATAACATTGATGCATTGAAACATATGAAAAACATTCATGATATAGAAGTGGGCTTAAAACATTTGGCAAGTAATTGAGTTTTACTCATAGCATATCGTTACTCACCTTTCTCCGATTGAACAGGTGATAAATAAGGTGTTCCTACACAAAATGTACGTAGAAGTATAGAAACATCAATACAAGGTTCTAAGTCAAAGCAATAACACATAAGCCGAACTAAGCACATAAATCTCTAGACCCCGACTCACCAATACCTCACTCTCGCAAAGGAAGAATGAGATTAAACTCTAGGGCAAAGCCCCAACGTAAAACGAGGACATAAAGTTGAGGGTGAAGTATGAAAACCCAGAATATCGATTCTCTCATCGTGTCCCAACCACCCCGAACAAAGGATTCACACTCTAGGCTAGTTCCATTTGAAAATAGGCTTAAAGGCCTTTAATTTGATAAATCATGGGTCAAAAACGCGTTTCAAGTGAAGAAGTTGGGTCTCGTGAAAAACGGGCCAACATTTTGGAAAATAAAGTTTTTGGCATAAATTTAGGTCAAATTTAAACCCCAAAATCTCAAAATCCATAAGGATTTAGGGTACAAACTTTATATGGATGAAAAGGCATATGAGTCTACTATCTGAGGCTTTAAACGGTGCTTAAAACTGAGTTTTCTAGAGTAAGATATGGCTAAATTGCAAAACAGGGTCAAAACGGCCCAACGATTTGAACGCCCAAATGGGTCGTTCAAACGGTAGGCCAAAAATGACCAATCCAAGAAAACATGCCCACGGGCCATTTGAACGCCCAGAGGGGCTGTTCGAACGCCAAGACAAAATGGGAAAGACATGCCCACGAGCCATTCGAACGCCCCCCCAGGGCCGTTCGAACGCCAAGGCAAAATCGGCCCACCGTTCGAATGCCATATTGGGCGTTCAAATGCCTAGCTCTAGGCAGCAGTAGAATTTCAATCCAAAAACTTTAAAACTCAATCAAAATGCAACCAAATCTTCCCAAAATCAAAAGGACTTGAAAGTTACCTCAAGAGCATCCCAATAACTCAAAATGGGGAGAAATAAACAACCAAAACAAAAGGATCTAGAGAATGATTCAAAACCCTAACATGTTCTTATTAGGGGGTTTTCTCAACCCCAACCCCAACCCTCAACAAATGAGCTTCAAGCTCTCAAAATCAAGTGATTAGGACCCAAGGGGTCCCCTAACTCCACAACAACACTCTTAGATGCATAAACACAATCACCCAACAAGATGGATACATATACATACATAATTGTAGTGAGAGAAATGAAACCTTACTTTCTTCAAGCTTAGTGAGTCTGTTCAGAAATTCAAATCACCCAACAAGATTACATTTCTTCAAATTGTAGTGAGAGAAATGAAACCTTACTTTCTTCAAGCTTAGTGAAGTCTTCAATGACTTCAATCTCTTCCTTCAAGCCCTTCTTCTTTCAATCTCCCCTTCCCTCTTCCTCTTCTCTCTTTCCCCCTCTCTCAACCGGTTTGTGTGTGTAAGTTTTATGTGTGTTTGTGTATACATGGTGTATATAAGTGTGATGCACATGGGAATAATCCCATGTGTCTCACCCTATGGGCTTAAGTTACAACATAACTTTTAATTAGTCAACTTGACCCAAATGATGCACTAACTAACATTAAACAATACAAACACTAGAAATTCACATCAATTTAAATAAATAGAGGTTTGAGATATCACACCAAGGCCAGCGTGCTGGAAAGGAATGATCGGCCCATTAGGGGCAAAATAGTTATTTTGGCTAGAAAACATCAAAATGAGTCCAGAATTGACTGGAAGGGGATTTTGAGGTTAGGGACACTCGTGGGAGTGCCCTTGGAGATTTACCGATTTGATACCCAAAGCCAGTGTGGTTTAAAAGGATGACCGGCCTGCTAGGGGCTATAGGTCATTTGTACCGTGAGACCTCAAAATAGGTCCAGAATTGATTGGAATGGCATTTTAAGCATACTGGATTGTTTGGGATAATCTTGGAAGGGCTGGACTTACTGCTTTGAGAACTTAGGTATCCTCTCAAAGAGTGTGCCAGATTGAATCGGATTAGAATGATGTCTCAGGGGCATTTTGGTCATTTGGCTTCAAGTGGGCCTATTGGAAGAGGCCAACTGACTGGACTGGAGTTTGGAAAGTCAGTTTGAGTTTGAATGTGGCATAGCATTTGAAAGTGGGTCCGGTTGGGCTGGAGATTGCCTAGTAAGCAAAAATGGGGTTCTTCCAAAGGGCTCACACAATCCAACATGAACAATAGTAACAATTTTTTTGCTTACAAAGCACCAATCTCCCACAAGTTGAATATACAAATGAAGTATAAGAGTTATAATGAATATGAACTTTTGGAACCAAGAACTCGATTGCTTGAAGAATAACAATTTCACTTTGATTTGTTTAAACAGTTGTATCTTCTCTTCTTTAGCCATGTGTGTATACAAAGGCCTTCAATTTTCTGTCTTTTAATCTAGCCATTAGAGAGAATATGGTGGATTGATCTTCTTTCCAAAATAATCTTAAAGCAGCCTTGGTCTAGTCATGTTTCCTTCTTGGTCTTAACTAAGATTCCATAACCTTTGAAGGTGAATCTTCCTTGACAATTATCCCTTTCCTTTAGCACATGCACACAATCAACTTTCCTTCTTAAAGAAAACTTGGACTGATTTGCCTTTGACCTTTTATATTTAGCTTCATTTGATTTCTAAAATCTACACCATATGGTAGAGAATCTCCTTTCTTGATCATAATAATTTCCATTCCAATACCTTCCATATAAACTTAATCATAGCATCTATAATAGGATTATAACATCATTGACTTATATGTAAACCATAGAAGAATAATTATGTCCTTTAATTATTCTCCCTTAAATGGTGTTCCCTTAATTTTCCTTGAAAACCTTCAATCCCTTGATTCTTGGCTGACTAATCTTCACTAGGAAAGATCTGTGAATCCTTTCCTTATTGTCGCACCCTAATTTTTCTCACTCGAGAAAAATACACACAAGTGGGAAAAACATGGTGCTCTCTTGTTAGAACCCGTCCTCCTAGAAGGACGAGTGCGACTAGATTTGAATTGAAAATTGATTTGAAATAAGGGCTTTTAGAAAAGATTTGGAGTCGCCACCTAACTTGATTAATGTGAGTTAGGTCACCTAAAACTAAGTACAATCCAAAAATTACACTTAGAATTTTTGAAAAGGTTTTGAAAACTTCCTCAAGAGAAGGTTTTTAAGAAAATATGTTGTTTGGCAACCTTTGAAAAGATTTAAGCCCTTTTTTAAAATAACTCCATTTTGATCTTTGAAAATAGTGATTCTAGGTTCGAAGGTTGGTTACGTGTAGGGAAGATACACTAAGCCATCACCCTACCCCGCCTTTCCAATATCTATATGTCTATTCACCATATGTTCACTCATTAGAATCTTTGATTAACAAAAATCTAATTATATCCACTTTTAAAAAGAATTTTGAAAAGAGATTTGATATGATGCATGACATGCAAGAAAAGAAAGGAATTTGATTTTGGAAGTAGATTTAAAGAAAAGATTTGTAGCTTGAAAAATGTTGTTGAAATTAGAAACTTGAAAAAGATTGTGATTGCACCCATGAGGGTTGCCTACGTATCCCATTGCTGGGAATCAGGTCAGTCGTAGTTCGAACAAGAGTCTGATTGAAAATAAACATTTTGAGGTTTTTGAAAAGTTTGATTTAAAATGGGTTTGATTTGAACTTTGAACAAAAGATTACAAATTGAACTTGGAATTGATTTTGACTTGATGATTTGAAATTGGTTTTTATTTAAAAAGGTTGAACTTGAAAGAAGAACTTGGACTTGATTTGGAAATATTGAGATTTGAAAACATCTTTGACTTGAATTGGAGTTGAAAAACTATCTTAGTTTTAGAAAAGAGTTGAAGAAAGGAGTTGAAGCTACCTAACTTAGGGTTAGGGTTGAGCTAGGATTTAGGTATCCTAGGGTTTAGGTAACCTAAAATTGAAACATGTAGTTCGAATTAGGAAAGTTTGATTTAGACTTGAGAGGTTTTGATTTTAGAAAGTTGGATTTAGGAAAGGTTCGAATTAAAAAAGGCTTGAATTAGTTAAGTTAGATTTAAGAAAGATTTAGAAAGATATTTGACTTGATTTAGAAACACTTGACTCGAAATAATTGAAAAAATTTGACTTGATTATTTGATTTGAAAGAGTTTAGAAAGTTAAGGTTTAGGAAAGATTAGATTTTAGGAAAGTTTCAAAATAGGAAAGTTCCATTTTAGGAAAGTTCCAAATTAAGAAAGTTTCACTTTAGGAAAGTTTTCATTTTAGGAAAGTATCAAATTAGGAAAGTGTTGATTTTAAGAAAGATTAAAATTTGGAAAGATTTGAATTTAAAAAGTATTGACTTTAAAAAGATTTGAACTTTGGAAAGATTTGAAAAGTTGAGATTTAGAAAGTTAAGATTTGGAAAGGTTTGAAATTAAGAAAGATTGGAATTAGGAAATGTTTAAATAAATAAAGATTTGATTCCTATTTTCTAAAATAGAAGATCAGATTTTATTTTAAAAAATAAATGATTTGATTTGGCTTCCAAAGTTGAAGGATTTGACCTAGTTTTCTAAGCAGGAAGATTTGATCTAGTTTTCTAAATCGGGGGATTGAATTTGACATGGAATTAGAAAGGTTGAATTTTGGAAATCTAGGATTTAGAAATCTATGATTTGGTGTAAAAAAGAAGTTTTGGAAACCTAGGATTTGATGTAGAAAATAATTTTTGGAAACCTATGATTTAATACAAAATAAGAAGTCATGTTTTTAGGAAAGAGAACTAGGGTTTCCTAACCATGGAATCAAGGGCTTGACTTGGACTCCAAGAAAAAGAGTTTTTGGAAAGGAGATCTTTGAAAAGAGTTTTTAGAAAGTAAATTTTTTAGGAGAGTTTTTTTATAAAGAAGTTTGAAAAGCAATTTTGGAAAGGGGTTTGAATATGAACTTTTGAAAATCCTTTGAATGTCTCACTTTCCTAAAAGGATTCTAATCATGAAAAGCTCAGAACCATTCTAAGTTAGTGGTTTTGAATACAACATGGATTTGAAATATGAACTGTAATGATCACATTGAATATCATACTTTCCTAAAATAACCCTAACCATGAAATGGCTAGAATCATCTTAAGATTGTGGTTTTGATGAAAAACAATTTAGGGTTTTCACCCAAGATATGGACCTTGATAGTCGCAATGAATATAACATCTTCCTAAAACAACCCTAACCATGGAGTGGCTAGAATTATTTTAAGATTGTGATTTTGAAAACAAGTTCGAAAAAGAGATTTTTAATGCAAGTTTGAAAACCACTTTGATACAAGTTTGAAAACAACTTTGAAAATAAATTTAAATAGATGTATGAATATGATATGCACAATGTAAAAAGGGTCGTGAACATACGAGGTTAGGTTTCACCACATAATCAAGGGGGCCGAATCTACACGGTCTAAGGTTGACCTAAAAGAAAGCCCCCCAACATAGTAACTATCAACAGTCCTTCCTAGGAATGAATCAATGAGTCTCTTGTTTCAAGTATGCAAGAAGAGGAGGTAGAAGATGGGGATTAAAATAGAAGAAACTCCAAGTGGGTTAGAAGAGAGAAGAGAGGGGGAAATTACATAAACGTAAAAAGAAAACCAACCTCGTATTCTTTTTTCTTTGATTTCTTTGCTTTACTTGAACCTTGAGAGCTTTGAAATTGCAGCACTTGAGTCTTCAATGGTTGTTTATAGGCTTGTGTTTGAGTATATGAAGTATATAGATGTTAGGATTTAAGTGTATGAAGACTAGGGTTTGAAGAGACTAAAGAGGGCTAGGGTTTGGAGAGATTTTGAGCTCTGTATTTTAAAAAATAGAGTTTTCTGATTAAGTTTGCAGGCTCTTTTCACACAAGGGGAGGGTCTATATTTATAGATATAAAAACAGCCTAGCGCCTGTTGCAGTGGCGCTAAGGCCAAAAACCTACTCTCGCCACTAGGAGTGCCGCCAAGCTAATTTTTGGGCTGGCGCCACCATTTTTGGCCCGGCACTAGTGGCGCCATCCACCTAGAAAAGTTTTAAGGTGACAAGAAACTTATCTTTCAACCCTTAATATGTAAGGCAAAAGATTTAGGCTCTTGTACTAGTGATTACCATGTAATTTTTGGCTTGGCTCCACTAGGAGTGACTTTGAAAAATTTGGGAATGATTCGGAAGGACCCGAGTAGCTAGACTCTGCCGAGAATGGATGGAAAAACCTTAGGAGAGTGTCTCGGAGGTGACAGGCTTGAGAAGTAACAACAGAGTGTTAAAAAAAGTTAACCGGCTTACTAGGGGCAAAACAGTCAATTGAATCGAAAAAATACCAGAATGGACTCGAAGTGACCCGTGAGATGGCTTAAAGGTTGGAAACACTATTAAGAGTGTTCTAAAGAGCTAACGGTTTGATACCCATAGCCAATGTGGTTGGAAAAGGTGACCGGCCCACTAAGGGCAAAACTGTCATTTTGTACCAGGCTTACCGAAATTGACTCAAAATGATCCAGAAAGGTGTTGGAAGGTTGAGAATACTATTAGAAACATCCTCGGAAGATAACCGGTTTGATACCCAGAGCCAGTGTTATTCCCAGAGGCGATCGGATACTTAGGGGCAAAATGGTCATTTTGACGGAATGGTCTCAGAATTGGTTCGGAACCCACTGGAGGGCACTTGAACATGTCGGATCATCTTTGGGACAATTTTGGAAGGGTGGACTTACCGCTTTAAAGACTTAGGTACTTTCTTAAGAAACGTGCCAGAAAAGGCTCAAGGGGTAGTTTGGTCATGTTTTACCAGACTGGGCTAGTAGGCATTAGTGTTGACTCGAGTTTTGAGTGTTTTCATTACTCTAATGGTGTGTGATGAGTTGGTTCCCAAAGGTATCTCGTCCTTTGATAAATATGCTACGGCCAAAAGGCAAGTTCCATCCCAGGACATAGAAGGTTTGTTGGCAATTCCTAATATCGACCTGTTTATAACTTTTTTCGCCACTCTGATGGTTGAGATGTTTGTGAGTGTTTTTGCCACTCTGATGGTGTGCATTCATTCAGAGGACTGCTCGAATTCGGAAAGCTGCTAGATGCACTTATCGTCTGAGGAATCAACTTTCTCAAAAGATGTGCCAGATAACGAACATTCTACATTGGCAAGCTAGCAAGCACCAGAAGTGAACCATTCTACTGTCTTGAGGACTTGGGTTTCGTCCTAGTCGACAAGTTTGAAGGGACTTACCATTCTGAGGAGTTTTCTCGGTAAACGTACCAAACTGGATAGACTTACTGCTTGAGGAATCAACTTTCTCGAAAGGCATGTCGGATTTGATTTGGATTGGAATTAGATTTGAAATTGGATTTGAGATTGAAATAGGGACTTACCGTCTTCGGGAAGACGTGCCCATTAGAATTGGACCAAGCAATACCACAAATGCATTTTGGTCATTTTGCCTCTATTAGGCCAGGTTGGCTCGCGAAGTGATTAATTGATTGGATTGAGTTTGAAAATTTGATTTGGACTTAAACGTGTCTATGTTGGTTCAAATATGAGTTCGGACGGATCGGAGATTGCCGAGCGAACAAAAATGAGGTACTTACACTCATGAGCTAAGATCTTTGCATTAATTGATTCCTTTCTATAAGCACCAAGATCTTTGCATTAATTTGATTCATTTCATAAGCTGATTATCAAGATCTTGTCATTAGATTGATTCATAATCTAAATATACGTATATTTCATTAAATGTCTAAATATACTCCTAGATACTTTCAAATTAGTTTGCTATTGAAAGCTAACCTGTCAAATCTTCGCAAGACAATCTAAACACAATATTACATAAGATTTTAAATAAAAAATCTTGTACTACAAAATCATTAAAGTTTGGTCATCAAAATATATGAAAATAAACTTTTTGAAAACCTTAGGCTAACAATCCCTATACTTTCTCCATTTTGTATCTTCAATATATTGATGTAGAATCAAGTTATAATTATAATCAACAAGGAACGAGACTTCTACGATGCTAGAAGATGGGAGAGAGACAAAATAAGAGATATGCAAATCAAATCCTATTATGTGTATCTTTAGAGGTAAGCAACTAAAGAGTTTGTATAGGTTTTAGATCAGTGATTTGAAATATTGAGATTCAAATTTGAGAAATTTTGGCATATATTAAGGCTATGTTTGGTACAATGGAATGGAATATGAATGGGAATAAGAATGGAATGATCATCTCCTTTTCCTTGTGTGTTTGCTTAATTGGAATAGAATGATTATTCTTATTCTCTTATTTGGTATAACAAATTAATAATGCAAAATGATATGAAATTTTAGTATACAATATGAAAATTTTAAAATTATGTTATATATGAAATTTAAGAAGTATTACATATTATTTATTAAATATTATTGGACGTTTGGTAATCCTATAGTAGTGGTTGCATCAGCGGTAGCGGTGGGTTGCAAAGGGTGGTGGTGGCAATAGTGGCAGTGGTGGTGGTGGTGGTGGGTGGGTGGGTAGGTGATGAAGGGTGAAGGTGGTGGTAGTAATGGTGGTGGTGGTGGGTGGTGATGGTGGTAATAGTGGATAGTGGTTGTGGGTGGCAAGGGCGAAAGATTTATTTTAAAAATAAATACAAAAACATAGAAGTATTTTTTTCAAAAAATTTTAAATTTTTAAATCGTTTTGGAATTATTGAAATAAAAAATATTTGTCAAACATGTTTTATATTTTATTTTTAAAGAAACTTGATAACAAAAATATTATCAAATTTTATTTTGTGTTATCATTTTATGAGAGAATGGAATGATCATTTCCACTCTTGAAAGAGAGAATGATAATTCTAACATAATGTAGGAATGATCATTCTTAAAAAATGATCATTCTAACTTTAAATAGTGGTATAAAACAAATAATGAGAATGACTATTCTATTATTTTATACCTAAGTGAAAGCAATTGTTATGATTGTGTCCATATTTGTGGGGTGCTGCAATCTTATTGGTAGAGTTGGCAATGTGGCTTCTAAAAGCATAACTATGGACCTTTTTTTTTTGGTAGCAATGACAAAATATAAGAGCCACAAATTTGTCCCCGACTTGGTGATAAGAATTCATTATTTGAATTGGAAGAAATATAAGATTTCGTTATTTGATTTGCAAAGGTGATAATAAAGCAGTTAATGCTCTTATCCTTCATCCTGTTGAGTGAACTTTAAGCACATGACATTAACCTAATGTGTATATATAACATATGAAAAGTGATCATTCAGAAATATATATAATATGACTAAAATGCAACCTATGAATGATGATAACATTTCGCGTATTATAAAATAAATTGCTCAGTATCCCTGTTTGTGTGCGCTTAAATTTGTTCACGTGCCCACTATCCGAGTGTTCCTTAGATGGGGCACAGGATGCCCCATATTTTTTTGCTTTAACGATCAGGTGGCATTAGTTGTAGGAGGTCAGTGTAATTCATCCAATAATTAAATATCAACTAGCACAAGACGCGAGTTCACCAATGCGAAGGAAGACCCCAGTTCATTTGGAAGGCATTAGCTGCTGCTGCTGCTAGCTCAGGAGTAGCATCTTCTGGCATAAATCCTTTGTTCTCTCTTCCTATTCACTGACATTGCAAGATGTTCAAGGCATGAGAGAGAGAGAGAGAGAGAGAGAGAGAGAGAGAGAGAGAGAGCACTTCAGTGTGATAAAAAACCAAAACTGGAACTCATTTCATACTCCGCCAATTTGAGCCCGTCGTAAAGCGTAAACATCAATTAATAATTACAACATCCTTTACAACAAAAATCTATTGCCTTCTTGGAAAAAAAACAAAAAATGGTGCTTTACTACTATTACTTAAAAGAACAAACTCCTTTTCTTCCCTTTTCTCTTCTCACCAGCCTGCAAGATGAGCAATGCCATATTGGTTAATTCGTTGTTACGACAGACAAAGTGCTATCCCAATGGAAGACATGAATTCAATCACAATGCAACATGTGAATTGGTTGCCACAATGCAATGCCACATTTTGTTTAATACAATGTTACAAGAAGATGGCAAAGTGCTTAATCTAATGGAAGACCTTTCTCAACAATCGAATTCAACCACAATAAACGTGTCAACTGCTGGGCAATAAATGCTACAGTGAGTTGTTTTGATATTCTGCATTCTGCAGAAATACTGAAGAATAAAATCCTGTTATGCATCGTCATTAGATTGAAGAAAAAAAATGTCTTCCAATTATGAAAAGCAATAACAAATTATTCATTCACAACATGAGCAAACAAAGGGAAATGACAAAAAAGTAATATACAAACAGCAGAAAACATCCCAAGAGGCACATTGATTACCAAAATTTTCTTCAATCCTTTCAGATAGAAAAAGTGAACAGAAAGTTGTTACCGCTAAATAAATGATGAATTTCACAATGGAGCTTTCTAGAAACTCCAATTATTGCCGTGACCTGTTCATGCATCCTCCTATATATTGTCTTGTTTCAATCAAAACAACCGAGATGGTAACCCTTAAGCAAACTGCAAGGAAACATTGGTGGAAAACTGAAATTCAAATGTTTCCACTTGAATAAAGTTTTTTGGATGAAAAATATTGAGATGGTCAAAATTTCGCATCAAACGAGAATAAGACTCATGGGATGTATCCAAACTCCTCTTCAAAACTACAAAAAGGAAAAAGGGATATTGAAGGAATGAAACCCAAAAACACAGCAACATATCTCGGATCTCTGGATAGAGAAATAGCAGTATGGGAAGGAAAAGAAGATGCTGGTGAAAAGATTATGCTAACATTTAGGCCATAAACTATGATATCCTAGCATGCTGTCCATTATACTTACGTTGTGCTTTTTCATGTAGATTGTGCAATCATCTCTAGCTCTTCTTGCACATTATATAATGCTTATTATGTCCATTGTGTTATATTGGATTATTATAGTTCAATATTACAGGGAAAAACCAACTTCAGAATCTTTTACATTGTTCTTTTTCACGTTTTTGGTTATGATGGCTTGAAACATTTCATACTATTAGTCATTTGGCTTGTCTTGATAACTCATTGACTTATGTTCTATGTGTTTCAATTTTTCTTTTTTTTTTTTTTTTTTGCCATTTTTCATCCCACTTGCTGAATTTTTTTGCTATTTATTTTGGTAGCTGACTGAATTGATGCAGAGAAACGAAGTTTCTTTCAACAATATGATGGGAGAAACAAATAAACTATGCAAGTTTCCAATAGAATATTGTAAATATACATACATATACATAAACTACTATATGAACATAAATAAATTACTATATTTTCAGGTTCATGTAATTACAACATGAACATGGGGTTCATTGTATTGGTTGGTTCATGTATATTAGGTTTATGAACATACTTAACAATCTACCTGAGGTAATAACTATATCATAACTAAATAACCCTCTCTCATGTTCTTCAATTCATTTTTATCACTGCACAAGACGTTACATTGTTTCAACTCAAATCACTAACTTTGCAGATATATTATCGATCAATTAATTTAAAACAACTAAAGAAAGTAAAATACTCAGTTTAACAGTAGGTAAATAATGTAAAGGGGCACATCCCAAGAAATTATCTAAATAAAGTACATTAAGAAACTTTACCTTCAACTATGACCATAACAAAGAACCATGGAAAATTTTAATGAGCACTTGGCTTCTTACAAATGTTAGTAGCAGAACTGCTTATGTCTATTTATTCTAATCTTCTTGATTTAAAGGTTTACATAAGTTTTTCCTCTGTCAGGAGTATCTATATGCATACCTATTATCTTTCCAATATCAATCTATTTAAGCTCTTACGATTGGAAGTAGAGATAATGACAGAATTCATGGTGCCAATGCCTTGGAGCTAAAAACTCAATGACATAAATTTTAGGTATTTCTCTCCAGTAATATGGAGCAAAAGAAATTTCTAAAAATTTGCAGGAAAATCTGCTCAAGCATTCCAAGGGAATGATAATGAGTTATTACCACCTCCTTAGCCATTTCAAAGAAGGTCTTTGTGGCACGAGTAAAGATGAATTCGGAATGTTGTTGCTTTTTTTGTAGTTTGAATATTGAAATTTTATTAATTGTGATTATCCATCTCATGGGCTTGAATTCCTTATGACAACCAAGAATACTTAACATATCTTAGTGTAGTCAGCAATCTATGTGCTACATGTGTAACCATTACCCTTTTAATTTTTTGGGGCTAATATATCACAATTTAGTCACCAATCTATGTACTACATTTGTAACCATTACCCTCTTAAGTTTCTTCAAAACTTCACGTAGAGATCATATCCAATAGAGTCTTCTTTTTAACATGGAATCCAAAAAATAATAAACAAATCCCGTACATCGTACAAGCCTAAAACTAGTTATAATTAAAGGAGAGACGTCCCCAAGGTGGACATTAATGGTCTACTCCAAGATGTCTACGGTCCTAGGAGATGGGTGAAAGTCCCACCTCAAGACGTACCACTAATGGCTACAACTTCGTAGGGATTTACCTAATGAACGGTTGAAGCACTCTTGTTATGAAGTCATGAGCACATTAAAAATTATTTGTTATGTTGATGAAATGATGAACGTTTTGATATGATGAAAGCTACAAATGATCTTTCCTTTGAAATAAAGTTGTGAAGCATCTTATGTTACCTTCGAAAAATGTGATTTATGAGCATTAAGAGATTATTTCAGCTTTGTATATTACAATGATTTTACTTGCAATTATTATCTCATTTATCAAATGCTTTGACATTCAATTGGACAACTTATGCTTTCGGTTGAATTGTCCATGGTATATTCTCCTACGCTACAAGTCTCACATTGTTTACTAGGCTAATTATGCTCATCCCGTTACTTAACATTTCAGGAAGTGAAAACTAAAGACCATACCTATTAGGGATGGCAATGGAACAAGCGGGGCAAAGGTTGGAATTTCCATCCCCGCCACCTCCTAAAATATCCACCTCCATCCCTATATGAGAATTAATTTGGACCTCCACCCCCGCCTCCACAGGTACAACCCTACCACCATCCCCGCCTCCACCCCTAGCCCAAACCCAAGCCCAAACTTTTTATTTTTTATTTTTTTTTGGCATACAGGAAACAAACAATGAAAAGCAAGAAAAGAAAACAAACAAAAAAAAAGAACTAAGGTATTAGGAATATTAAGTCTCGTAATCTCCACTTGGCAGTAAGATGAAATTATCCTCCAAACATAGGACAAATAGCAAAAAGGCTTTTTTTCCCCAAAATAAAAAGCTAAGCAGCCTATATAAAACAATAAAAAAACGCTAAAAGCGGGGCAAGTGGGGAGGGGTGGATCGGGGGAAGAACTTAGTATATCTCCGTCTCTATCCCTGCATGGATTTTCATTTCGTCCTCCATCCCCGCCCCAAAAGGAGCTGATTCGATCATACATCCACTTTTCTCTGGTCCATTACCATCCCTAATGCCTATGTTTTTGTGGGCTTTGTTGAAGATGCTTGATGCGGATGTCTCATGAAACCATGCTATGAATTGCTAAAAGATGTCTATTGTGTCTTCTTAGAGACCAATGCCCTATTTTGCTAAGGATGTATTCCATATATTAGTAATGGACTATGTTATAACTTCCATGTAATATTTATTTGAGGCAAGTTATGTATGTTAATACGGTATTATGGACGGCCCAAGATGTGATTGCTTGATGTTGTAAATCATGGCCTATGTTATGATATGTTCAATTGAGACTTAGGCACTTGCTCTAATCCTTTGGAATGCATTATCAGTAATCACTTTTACTTTCATATGTAAAGCTTCCGCTAATTTATATTCAAATGATTCTAAAGCACAGGTGATCAACCTCTTTGATGGGTTTGGCCTTCGGTAGCTACGCTGCTGGCCGATTACCCACCCTTAATCCGCATTGGTGGGTTTGGGGACGTCACAATTTTTGTTCGAAATATATATACATTCATTATATCAAAATAGTAAAAAAAAAATTGATTTTTCACATTTTATATAATGTGAACGAAAAGTCTTATTAACTATTTGAGATAGTTAGTCACAAACAAATTGGAAGTTTTAGGTTTTAGGGTTTCTAAAATTAGAAAGCCTAAGGAAGGAGTGATTAATAAAAATAAATCCATATTGTCTAAGCAATGTACGCGTGTATCCCTTAAGTGTTTGAAATGTGTGCGGTTTAAACAATATTAAAAAATAATCAGGGCATGTTTGGACATGTGGCTGATACATGTTTAGGAGTTCCAACGAGTGTTGGCACCTGACACGTTTGAGACGGGCGCAATATCATCTTAGAAATGTAGGTGCTTCTTAGGTGCCAGAACAAGCTGCTCCATTTTATTCGTGGCAAAGGTAAATTTGTGCCATGTAATGTACATCTCAACTTTTAGATTCTAAGATCAAATAATTTGCTTATAGTCTAGCACGACTATATTGTCCAATCCTTACATCCAGCATAACAATATGAGGATCTTTCAAAAAAGGGCCAATGTAAAGCATGGAAAGAAGAAAAATTTCAAACCTCGAATTGCACATGCAACATGTTCACGGCATCACCTAATGAAGTTTGTGGCTTGTTTGAATTTGAATTTTATGATTCTTTCAGTTAAGAAGTTGCCATTGGACATGATTTATTTATGTTTTATTAGATTTTAAGAGTCAATGGTAGTTGGGTAATCTTTACATTTGCTAGACATGGCCTATTCATGGGTTGTAAAAGGGGCTAAATTATGTTTTTCGGTCTTTATGTTATTTATTAGGTCTTGAATATTCTCATTGGCTAAAACCTCTGGTTTCATATTTTGGAGTCTTAGTCCTAGTAGAGTTAGAAGAATCAACAGCCTATAAAAATCTATGTAATGGTACTATTCAGTTAAGAGATTTCGATGAGCTTTTTTTAAGATTTGTTTACTGTGTTATGCAAACCTTAACTTACGGTATAATGGCCAAGGAATTCTAGGTGGGATTTCAAAATTCTTCTCTTCCACAAACTAGTATCAGGTACTTTCACAGCCCCCAAATAATAGTTCTTTCAGTCGCGCGCACACACACACACCACCGAAATGGGGTTTTCGGTGGCATTTGAATTCACAGTAAAATGCCTTAAAAAGAAGGCTGTTGAAAGCCTTCAAGCAACCATTCTCTGCAAATCTAGCAACTATTTTTTTCTGTAAATCAAGCCAAACCTCCCACCTTTTCACTTACAAAGCCCTAAGCCTAAACTTTAAGTTTTCCTAAACCTAAGCCCACAGTGAAATCAGCCACAGGCAGCCATAGTCGAAGTTTTCTAAAGCTTCCTTATATCAGTAACAGTTACTAGATGACCTCAAAGGGTAGTTTACAGTGCGAAGAGAATGTAATTGTAATACCTCCAGTAAAGGCAATGTACAAATTTCAGCAAGACATCTATCAGAAAACGAACAATAAGTACTTGGTTTTATCTAAACTAGCAAAAGAATGCAAATTGACATAATGGCAAGATAGAACTCCAGATGTTTTTAGTAAAACAAATTTAAAAAACTTCAGAAGGAAATTTTCCACCTATTTACTTGTGATAGGTTGATAATTTATTTATCATACATACAAGAGAGGAAGCTGGTAAATGTTATTGCAACCATTCGACAGTCTATATACAGGACAAATTTGCTTGTTCCAAAGTCAACAATAGAAGAACAGTTAATAAACATGAAAAAATCCACATTACCCATCAAAACATTTAAATGAAAGTTCTAAAACATACATGTTTGTACAAGTGGAGAAAAAGACAATTTGAAAGCTGAGCCTATTATCTGCTTGAGGTTTCAATGAAATATATGAAAAGTTCTTGAAGGACATTGCACATCGTTCATATTGAAAAAAATCATAACTCGAGAGTAAAAGGCCAAACCTTTATGATGAATAATCTCAGGGTGAGAACAATTGTATCTCTGGAACTGCAAAATAGAGGAAAAGGTCAAATACTAAAAAACAATTGATCAACCAAAATCACACAAAACCCTGGATTTTGTTGCTTCAAAGAATGCATGTCACAAAAATCATTGTAAAATCCCTCAAAAATGATGCAGAGAACTCCTTTTGCAATTTTAAATCACTTTTGACTTTTGATTACAAAAAGGCCAATCCCCAGACTGGTTCTTGATGTGACAAAAATAATTCTAAAATCCCTCAAAAATGATGCAGAGAACTCCTTTTGCAATTTTAAATCACTTTTGACTTTTGATTACAAAAAGGCCAATCCCCAAGCTGGTTCTTGACGTGACAAAAAACATTCTAAAATCCCTCAAAAATGATGCAGAGAACTCCTATTGCAATTTTAAATCAGTTTTGACTTTTCATTAGAAAAAGGTCAATCCCCAGGCTGGTTCTTGATATTTGAGGATGCTAAGAGAGCATACTGGGTATTTTATTTCGCATGATCTGTACAAATTGGGCGCCCTCAGATTTGTGGGCTTCAATCGTTGGAGTATTCTTTCCAAAATCTACTCCCTCCTATCATCAGATTACTGGTCTTTATATAAAAGACTAAGTACAAAATATATTTCAAAAGATTTTGTCAAAATTTGTGGGCTGTTTGTCTGTTGCCAAAAGGGCAGCTGGTAGGTTGTCAAAAAGGGCTGCTGAATTGACTGTTGTGGCCGCTGATTGTCTGCCAAAAGGCTGCTGATTGGGGGCTGGTATTGTCAAAAAAGACACTACTGGTTGGCTGCCAGCCTGGGTTACATCAAGAACTCTCCAGAATAGTCTATGGAATTTTAGTTTTATGGAAAAGAAGAAAAAAGAGAACGAAATGGAAAAGGTGGGTTGCCAAAGTACAAATACAAAAAAAAAAAAAAAAAAATTGTGTTGAAAACAAACTCAAAGTCGAGTTCTTTTGCAACAACTAGGCAACACTGATGCAGCCAATTGGTTGTGAGAATATTTATTAGTGATAAAGGATAGATTTTTACGTAGGGAACAAATTATTATATATGGGGAACGTTTGGCGATATGGTTTATGCCTTATTTTATTGTTTAGTAGCTTGAGGGGTATATGTCTACTTTGGTCTATATTAATAAAAAACAAGTAACTAAGGGAGAGAACCCTAATGATGATTCTCTCTCATTAGCCAGGTACATTTTTCGGTTAATTTCCCAACCTAGGTGCTGATTCAACTTAATTCAACATTTCAAGTAGAGTGTCATTTCAAATGGCATTTTTAAGAAAAAACGCTTTTTGAAATATCTTAAAAACGCCATTTGAAATGGCATTTCTTGGTTGTATTTCTTGTAATATGTCCAACGAAAAAGTGAAAATACACCGACATATAAACGCTTTTCCAATTAGCGTTTTTTAAAATAACGCTTTTTCAAATAACGTTTTTTCTTTCTTAAAAATGCTTTTTGAAAGAATTTTTATATCAGAAAATCAGCTACCACCTTCTATCTCTAAACTAGTTGAACTAACTTGCATAACTTATGAATTGGGATTTCGATTGACGTGCTGTCAACTCCCACACATCAATCGTGATACACCGATGTTTACCGTCAAGTTTCACATGTTCTCCATATTCAGTCATCATAGGAATGATCATTTCTCATAACCCAGCAAGTGAGATTCCCAGTTCTACTTCATAGCAGCCACTAGCGTCTATATCATAGGGTATGCCTTCTCGGTGATCTTTACTATCTTCCTCTCCCCCTACCCCTTCCCCAAACAAAAAAAAATAATAAAACATTACCATTGTTGTCATTACTTAGATGTATCTACCATCAAACACATATATTACAAACAAATAATTTAGATAGAAGAAAAGATTCATACTGACACCATTCTTCTTTTATCAAGACTTTCTATAGATAAGATACTTTTTCTTCCAAGAAACTGAAGAGAGAGACATACACTAATCTATAGTTCTATATTGTATATATAAGTAAGGCCATGTTTTTCTTTCAAGAAACATTATCTTATAAATAATTGCTAATTTAATTCTTGCAATGAATTATAAACATTCTCTTTATAGAGCTGTCCCACAAATGGATTATATACCTGCATAATAAATAATCTGTGCAACTGCATATACCTGAAAGAATTTATCTTATTCTGTTTATCATAATTTTTATTTTTTTTCTGTTCTCAACATAATCTTGGCGTGGGGATCATAATATCTTGGCTGCATTAGTATTGGGGAAATGTAGCTGTTTAAATGTTTCTATAGAACTCAAAATAAACTATATCGCATTTATGTCTAGCCACAAAATTTCAATAACATGTCAACAAATACATGCAACGATAAACCCTAAATGCATAGCAGCACACAGATGATTGTAGTCTGTCAAGGGCAAGTTTTATATTTTATTTTTATTTGCGTAGATAAAAGTTACCCACGGATTCAGGTACAAGATTATATATCGTTCAGTCACCCATTTCTCTATACAATCATAAAGTGAAAATTCTATCTTACTTCTATCTTCCACCTTTATAATATTTTTTTTCCTTTTGAACTTAGTGGTACTAATAATTGCTAAATGATGAAGTCCTTCATTGAGGCCCACGTCTTCATCAAGGTTAGTTTTTCAATTCTTCAGTGGCCTATGCAATCGTAGACTCATAGGTATATGCTCCCCTGTGAAAGTCAGCCATTTAATTTCATTTAATTTCAGTTTGCATAAACATTGCTGTAGCTCTTTTAGACTCGCGAAATATATATGCAATATACATACACGTATATAAATACTATTATGTTTTTGGCACAGATGATTCATACCTTGGATACAAAGGGAATATAAAGAGAACCTGATGGAGTTGTTAGCCGAAGTGGGTGTTGGACAATCCGCGAAATCAGTTTGATATGTTTAAGGTGAGATGAGAGATCGACAGAATGGGAGAGAGAGAGAAGGGACAGTGAGAGTGAGAGTGAGAGACTTCTGAGAGAGAGAAGTGAGAGTGAGACTAAGAGTTCTGAGAGAGAAAGAAGGGGAGAGAGAGAGAAAGAGTGAGAGAGAATCTAAGAGAGGAGAGAGATCTGAAAGAGAAGAATCGCCGTGAGAAAGCTAGCTAGGGTTTTCTATCAGCAATATAAAACACTATTTCAAAAGGTGTTTAAAGAAAAAAAACACTTTTTGCAAAAGCGTTGTTTTAAAAAATACTAATTGGAAAGCGTTTATACGCTGGTATATTTTCACTTTTCCGTTGAACATATTATAAGAAATACAACCAAGAAACACCATTTTAAAAAGCGTTTTTTTTCTTAAAAAAATCATTTGAAATGGCGCTCAACCTGGGATGCTAAATTAAGTTGAATCAGCACCCAGATTGAGAACTAACTTGAATTTTCCTATTTGTCAGCGAAATTATCCTACATTTTTCTCTTATTTGGTCTCTTAAACTTTGTCCTCTGGCCAGGCTCTTTACACAGCTATTGGTTCATCCCTTCATTAGTTGCATCACTGGCATCAACTTTGAGTTATAGAAAAGCTTTTTTCAAATTTAGTGTACGATTGTCATAAGAATAGTTTGTTTGTGATGTTTGTGAACTTGCCAAACATAAACGCTAGTTTTCATTCAGTTAATAAAAGAAGCACTTCTCCCTTTATAGTAATTCATTTTAATGTGGGAGGACCTTCTCCTATTGTTTCTGTTTCTAGTTATCATTGTTTTGTCACTTTTAATGATTGATATTTTCGTGTTACTTGGGTTTATTTACTTTGTGCTAAAAGTGAAATTTTCTCTTGCTTCAAAACTTTTCATAAGATGGTAACTATTCAATTTAATGCAACAATCAAAATCCTTTGGAGTAACAATGAGCCAAATACATTGATGAGGCCAGTTGAACATAACTTGAGGAGAATGACATTCTTTATCAAATGAGTTGTGCAGGCACTCGGGAAAAAAATGGAGTTGTTGAACGTCAAAATCACCATCTTCTTAAGGTTGCTTGCTTACTCATTTTTACTATGCATTTTACTAAATCCTTTTGGAGTGATGCAGTTTTTACCGCATCCTATCTTATTAGTCATGTACCCCCTAGTGTCCTTCAATTTAAGATTCCCCTTCCCATGATTTTCTCTATTTCTTCTCTTCCTCCCTAGATCTTTGGGTGTGTATGCTTTGTTCATGTTCACTGACACTCATGGAAAGCTTGATTCTAAGCCTTTAAGGTGTGTCTTTATTGACTATTTTGCTACTTAAAAGTGCTACAAATGTTATAATCCTTCTTCTCGGAAAGTGTGTATATGTGGATGTCACCTTCCGACAATTTGAATCCTTTGTTTTGCCCCAAACATCTCTTCAGGGCAATAGCAATATTAAGGAAAATATGTCATATCCCTAGGAGCTCTCCTTTTTATTTACTGCTTAGAGAGCTACTATTTGTGGGGAGGGGGAGGGGGAGGGGGAGGAGAAGTCCTTTGTTTCTTCTCTCCCGCCTATCTTTCTGCTCATAATTCAGCAAACACTCCAAGCAAGGAACATAGTTTCCATTTTGTTTCCATCAAGATGACTAAAATATTTTCATTTCCTACGAGACCGAAACGAAACACTATTGGAATAATGAAACTCCATTGTTCCCATAAAAACATACCGAAACATAAAGAAATGCACTAAAACAAAATGATCTATATAAAAATAATTAGTTGTTGTGTCAACGCGAATTCAAAACTTCTAATAAATGCTATATAATTTTTAATTGAAAAAATGCAAAAGATTGTATATTGCTATATTAATATTTGTACTTTTGAAATGTTTCCGAGACATCTTGAATCATTTCGGAAACATTCCAGAACTTCCGTTTCCGTGCTAATCGAAACTTCACACCTATATAAAATTTTGATATAGGTGTGAAGTTTCCCTTGTTACATTATTCCCCACCTCCCCCCGCCGCCACTCCCTTCTTCCCCCCCCCCCCCCCCCCCCCCCCCCCCCCCCCCCCCCCCCCCCCCCCCCCGGGGGGGGGCACCCCAATTTCTGTTAAACTGCTTGCTCTACCTATTCCCCCTCCATCTCTCTTCAACAGCTGTTAAAAGTATTGTCACCTCTTCCTTAAAGCCTTCGCAAGAAGCACCAAGAAACTTAATGAAATTATTCACCCTTTTCATCACCACTCCAAGGCTAGCCCCGCCGTATTTCACTCTTCTTCTGAAATCCTCAAATTTGGTCTGGCATACCAACATTCAGCCCCATCTGGTCTCAGCATACCCTTGGTGTATAGACCAACTGATCTACTTCCCCTAAATGAAGACCCGCCACTCCAAAGCCAGCTTCCATCCATGCATTCGACTCCCTTAGTGCTCAACGCTTCTCCTCAACACCTCTACATCCCTGCTCCGTCCCATTCAACACAACTATACCCATCCAAAGATAAGACACCACCCCAAAATGCCCCCACCCCCCCCCCCCCCCCCCCCCCCCCCCCCCCCCCCCCCCCCCCCCCCCCCCCCCCCCAAAAAAAAAACAACAAAACAAACAACACACAACACATAGATACATAACAGGGTAGCGCTGTCCCACAGTTACAACCCTTCTCACATCACGACACCCCTCAATTTCTACAAACTCTCCCACTCTAGAAAACAAAGCCAGATTCCTCATTTCCTCTCAAGTTGCTCGCACATCCCACAACCTCAACAGAGCTTCTCCCGACATCATAGGGCCCCTTCCTCATCTCTGAGCCTCCACTCCCTCCTTAGTCATCAGCCAATATGCCCTCACCTGAAGAATGAGAACCTCCTTACTAACAAGAAAATCTTATGGGGCTTCGGCTTGAAAACACCATGACTTACCCAGCCAAACCTCTGATCCAAAGCAAAAGATCACCAAACCTGCTCTCTAGGTAAATGCTTAGGCCCAAACATTGGAAAATGTCCACCCTCAAATGTGGGCCAACTGAGAAGTCCCACCTTTAAAAGAATTGAGCCTAAATGCATTAGGCTAAGAAGAATTCAAGCTTGAGGTCAGGAACAGCGAGTTCAAGATCAAGAGCCAAAGCAGTTCCGCTGCTTCTTCTTGAAAGATCACTGCACTAGGATTGTCCCTCACAGCCCGTCTCACCCATGGGCTTCCCCGCCCTTGTCAGCCCTGACTGCCTCTTCAAGCCCAACTCACCGATCCTCTACCAAAAGTTTGTGATGTATGGACCCTTGGACACGTGGCTCCTTTCTCATCCCCACGTTCAAACTAAGCCCAGTTGTATTCTGGAGAGCATTTTGAAAATACCCAATGGTTGGATACCCCCATGGGTTCCACTTCTTCCATAACCCTCTCCACCTACTCCAACTTGCCTCCAGCACCTGAGGTGCAGATGCCATCATCCTCTTTGTAGAACACAACCCTAGGGCCAACCTCCCTGCTGCAAAAAGGTTGATAGGAGACCCTTGGTTTAGACTTAACCCACGTTGGTAGCTCAAACTTCACCGAACTAATTGCTTATTTGAACTGAATTCAGAATATTCCCACAGTTTCCTCTCCCACACACCCTGGCCCACCTCAAATGGTCCCTTCCCACATTTAGTTCATAAGCTCCAATTAAACCATCATACCTATCCCCTAACTGCTTCAACACAGTTGCTCTAGAGATGGACGAAGTCCAAGGATTTGTATCCAGGCCTTCAATAGGGCTGCCTTCGATTTGAAACAATAGTCCATCAGTGGCCACCAATCCAACAAAACTTGACATTCCCCAAAGCGCCACCTCCCACTTCTGATCCTCCGACCATGGGATGAACAAATACATTGGCCTCTGTATAGATGCAGTAAATCTCTCTCCCTCTCACTCTCACTCCCTATTATATGTATTTGAATATTGGTCAAATGTACTAAATCCTTATGGAATCTGCAGAATTTGTCCTAAAAGACCATCATGATTGACAAGCTATCATTAGTTCTTAAAATAATCACACAGCCCCAAAATCATTATGCAAATTCAGCAACATTAAGTAAAGAAAACTTTTCATTCCATTTTTCTTTGTTGAAGTGCCGATTTTGTTCACTAAATGGGGTTTTGTTCCTCAAGAAGAGCCTAAAATTCTAATTAAGCTTTAACAGAGAAGTGTTGGCCACAGAAAATGGAATAAAGATGCAGAATATCTTTTAATGATGACGTACAGAGCTAGTAATTATCTAACACTACAAGAAACGGGTACCACGGTTTCCATTGCATGAGTAGTATAAAATGACGAACTCTTACACATCAGTGTCCTTTTATACAATAATTTAATAAGTCTTCTTTAACTTGATATGTATAAAGCATTAGAAACGTTTAACTTACCAGCTAATATCGGCTGAGCTGTTTTCTGCCCGTAAAATACGCTCAACCCCAGCAGAACTAATTATTGAAAATTCTGTAGAATGCCCAAATGGAATGGTGACCTACACAGAGAATGCAAATAATGAAATGGACAAATGAAAAAAAAAGAACCAAAAAACACAGAAACCCTGTTTAGCCCATATATGGGACACATACATTTGATAAAGATGATCTTGCACTAACAAAAATGTGTATGACATAAATAATAGTACAAAAGATAACTAATATTTTTTATCTGAGCCACAACAACTGTTTCCTGCAAATGCTGGCTCCCACACATGGTAAAAGGATGCAGGAGACCTCAGGACAAGCCTTCAAATGTTCCAAAGGAATTTCACATGTCTTGTCAGCTCAGTGCATGTGCATTAACTATGTAGTCAAATATGTGTTTCATGTATCAAAAGGTATTACATGAACAATACGTGAATAATAGCACGCACTGGTTATATACATATAACCTATGAAAAGTGAAGGAGTACAAATAATGTAATAGAAACTAGCACAGGAGGAGGGAGGGGTAACTCATACACAGACCAGTTAGCTGAAGAAAGATTCAGCTTCCCTCTTCTCTGTCCTTCCATATTAGATTTTGTCCAACTGCCTTTGGGGACGGATTTGAGAGGCTTTGCACTCTCGGATAGTTATATTATGTTTCAGGGCTTCACTCCTCTATTTTTAACCAACAGAAAAGAAAAAACAAAAAGGTCCAGCGCTGTACATTTGTTTCACCACTGTTCCCCAGAAAGTGTATCTAACTGATTGCATGAATGTAGCTGAGTTGGAGCAAGGCTTTTGAGTTTACATTAAAGGACCTCGGTTCAACTCTTATTCAGGAGTTGTGCTGAATATGGGTTTAGCAGGCAACCTTGTGTATCAAGGGAAACTATTGCCACCTCCACAGAGGCGGTTGAAATGCCCCATGACACCGGAAACACAAAATAAACAAAACAAAATAAAATGATACATTCCAGACCATCATAATGGAGCTTAATTAAGCAATGTAGTGGCCTCAACCTAAAACTCTCAACTTCATAATTGAGCCAACTTTCAAATTGCCCAGTTTCACAACCATTGTTGTTGTCAAACTTTCACTTTGCTATACATTAAATGTCTCCCACTGGCCCAAATCTTGTTTCTTCAATTCCTAAAAACATTCCAGGTCAACACACATCCAAATTACCACGAATGAAAACTAGTAATTCTGTAAAACAAGTTTTTTCTTTTGATAAGCAATAAAATTTTTAAATCCAAAAGAAGGTGCCAGAAAGGGAAAGATGACTTGCAAAACATAGAGAAACGTGTTTCCAGCCAACTTAGACATTTTTGCCTCCACATTCATGGTACAAGAACTCCTATTCAACAAGATCAAATTCTGTGTAGAATCTGTCCTTGAATGCATGCACTAGTAAAGTCCACTACTAGCAAATGAAGGGCTACTTCTTTGTGGCATGATTAACGTATAAGTCAGTACCAAGAAGTAGGGCCCAAAATCATATTAGTAACGTCGACTCTAGATTCACTACTAATTGCCTAATGAGTTTTCACAATATCAAAGTAACAGTAGCATATTAAGGTACATACTGCAAATTCTAAAGCAGGAAAACGTTATGAAATTTAAAGCTGCCATGTTAGGGTTGTATAAAGCTTTTAGGTTTAGGGTTTTGAAGGTAGAGGAAAGTTTGTAGAGTTCATAGATGAAAGGATATTGGAATTGGCTAGGCTTTCGAAGTTTGAGGTTGTTGGAGTCAAAGATTAATGGCTGGATGGACAGCAAGCACATAGCATTTTAGGCATCAAATAAAGAACAAAAGGTAGGGTAAACAGCAAGGTCTATTAGGGCTTGATAGGCTAGTTTTTGTCAACAACATGGGAGTGATGAACATGAACAGGTGAAAATCAATTTCAATTTTTTTTGTTGTTCTTTCCTGGTTGAAGAGCACAAGGAGAAGAATAAACTGGGAATCCCACCTAGGATTCTGTAGGAATAACCGTTAGGTTATGTCATGCATCACACCAAGCTTCAAAAGTCTCACAATTTCTAAAAATTGATTCAATTGAAGATGATACATCGATTCTCATATGCTGATAGATTTTTCTTACTACCAGGACTCTAAATAAAAATTTATCAATACCTTTGACCACTAAAAACATTCTAGACCAAATAAACTCATTAAACATATAAAAAGAAGTCAAGAATCATACACTTGTGGTTGGTGAAAACTTCTCGGTGACTAGAACGCCGCTGGGTCCACTACCTTTGATACTGTAACCTTCTCTCTTAATCGCCAGGGTAGCTGGCTCCCATATATCAAGATACCCAGACTGTACAATTAATAAATGGTGAAAACTTAATCATTGACTCAAGCCACTTCAAGTAAGGGAAGTTGTAGAATGTGGGTTATGATGGGAAATCAATGGATAAGCAGGAAGGGCACAAAACTAATTAGGGAGTTAGTCATACCGACAAGGATACCCTGTATGAAGCATGGGCATTATAAAGTGTCTTCTCTATGCAGTTCTGCATTTCAGGATCTGTGGCAGCGATGGAAAATGAGAAGCATAATAAATAATAACGAATTTTCAATACGTGAGGTACCAGGTAGAAGGTGAACAATCAAATAAGAAAAGCATAACATGGAGTAATGGAAAATAGTTAGTCTGCAGAATATTTATACACACTGTGTCGGGCAACTAAATTCATCGAACCCCAACATCGTAAAATTGTGGAGTGGTAACTATAACTCCAATGTAGATTCCACTGGTACAATAACTATAACCTAGAGCTCTGTAATTATGTTGTCTAATCCATATACCAGTATAAGGTTTGGAATCATCTCCTCTTGGTATCTTCATGCTGTGCTCTATGGATTTAAGCAAAAGAATGGAATCAGGAAACACATGAAAAAGGAAGAAGGAACAACAATCCTGAAACAATATGAAAGAGAAAGCAGGAAATTAAAGCAGATGCTCCTATCAAAAGGTGCCACAAATGCCAGCTACCAAAGGAAGCAGGCACTACAAGCTTATATCCCGCATTATGTACCACGCTACCAAACAAGCCTTGAAAGGACCTTGAGTGTGCATTTTGCCTGTAGTTACACAAGACCATGGGAATCATGACTGCATAAATGTGATTTTTATCAGTTCTCTAAATGGCCCATTCTATTCACGGAGGAAAGACACAATTCTTTGCTGGCCCAGTTATTCTTCAAATATTGGCAAAACTACATGGTGTACCAAAAATAAGCATTACAAATTATGGCAAAACATTTATGAGTTACTTCCTAGAGACCCTTTGAAAGATTAAACTAATGGTATGAGGTAGTAAGCAGTAAGTTCAGGGAATTTGCTGAGGTTCTTGGGAGGCTACCACATTTCCTCATGGGATCAAATTCTTTCAATAGTGGGTTGTTTGCATGTAATAGTTCTTTGAACAGATCTACAGGGTGAAACCATTTTGAAGTTGTTTTTGCATTTAGGTAATGCCAATCCACTGACAAAACATTGTCACCAGTTATTGCTAGACCAAGTGAATGCTGAACATGTCAAGCGATCTATAGAATATTCATGAAGACATGTGACAAAAGTAGCTGCAGCAATGAAATCTACAAGCCTAGACTAGATGTGCATTTCAATGAACCAATCCAAAATGCACAAATGGTACAGTTAGCCCAAAGGCAATTCAAATGTTATTTTATGTGATTTTGGTGATAACATACCTTGACAGATTTATTATTGAACTCCAAATGTTTTCTTTACCATTGTACTTAATTGAGTACAATTATCGTCTGTAAAGTTTGTTGTGCCAAGGTTTTACAGGTGATAATATTAAATTCAAGCATCCAAGCCTTGATTCACAATGACCTTTGCGAAGATAATCAAGTATTACATATGGAATAAATGTCACAACCCAAGAAGAGTATTCAGCTGGATTTTGAAGGACAAAATCAATTGAAGTTCAGATTTGATTACAAGTCCAATTTGGGACTGCAACTAGAAGGATTTTTGGATCCAAATTCAAATTCAAATCAAGTCAGTAAATCTTGAAGATTGGAAGGCATCAAGTTAAGGAAAGTATCATGGAGGTCTTATTAATGACAAGATCATGGGGGAATCAAGTTTGAAGGAGAAAAATCAGAGGATATGATTTTCTCCTATATATTTGATGAAGCTATGTTTGTGATAGCCACATCCTTCGAAGAATATATTTACATAACAAATTGTTTTACTTGTGAAGGAAAGCTTTTTGAAAAGTCAGCTTCAAGAATTTTTGGAAGAATCATTAGAGATACAGTCAAGTTTTTTAGAGAGCAACTAGTGTTAAGGAATTGAAAAGTGGAAAGCACTAAACAAAGATTTGGGAATTGATCTTGAAGAACTAAAGGAAGATTCGGTCAGGCAATGGTCAACTTTGTGAATTTTTACTTGTGCAGAATTTCTATTGAAGGAATGATATGAAATCAAGGAAAGGTTTAGAATGAAGACAAATTGATATTATTTTTTTCCATAAGAACAGTGCAGCAATCTGGACAATCAACATTCCGAATTAGCGGCATTCATCAAACTCCACAATCCAAATGTGCCTTCACATCCACAATTTTTAAAAAAATCATAAACCTCCACATCGAGCAAATGGTATATAAACAAACAAAACCTTGCAATTCTGGAATTACATACTGTTAGACCACCAAATGTCCAAAAAGCTTAAGCTGTTAGAAAAAAAAAAAAAAAACCCAAACAACACACAACAACTAATGACCTCATTTCGCATGTGAATAGGCATATAGATGAACAAACAAATTGAACTGAACAGGTTGCACAAATACACAAAACAGAGTGCACATACAAAAGACAATTCATCCAGTCCTAGAAGCTAAAAAAAGAATATGACAAGATACAAAAAATCATCTCACAAATTAGATGCACATCAAGCAGGAATTGACACATTAATGAGAGAGGGCTTTTTTCAGATGTATGAAATGATTTGACTGATGATAGCAACTCTACAATTAAGATAAGTAATGCACGGGTGAATCATTTCTGAATTTTGAAGTACAGGTATAAACAGCTACACGTGATAAATTACAAAGTATTTAAACTGAAACTTCTCAAAACCTGCACATGTCTCAACTAATTAGCTTACCACAGGTGATCTTTCTATGCTCATTGGCAAAGACCTTTACAAGTTCACCCTGGAGATAAAAAAAGAAATAAGTTAACATTCTAGTTGTATTTGACTAGTTTTTTAGTAGCGAAACATTAACAGACTTCAAGCTTCACACCATACAATCATGCTGCATAATTAGCATACATAAAAAAGGAGGTTCCTACCATTTCTATAATCATGTATGCCTAAGAAAATGTTTGGTCAGCACAAAAATGTCAAGCAATAGTTTCTGAAAGAAAATATAGTAACATATAAACTATTCAGATCAACAATATCATTATGCACCAAAAGCATCTAATCATTTTTTCCCAATCTTTTGCACTAAAAACAAATTCCCCTAATCCACCACCACCTGACCTTTTCAACCATCTGCTGGTTGGTACCCACCTCAACCGGAGTCATTAATGCCGAAAGAGTTTTGCACCCCAGGTCTAGCAACAATTTTACATCCATAATTTGCTCCTTTTAAGCATTCACGCAAACAGTGGACAAGGAAGTGAAGGGTAAGAAGTGACCTAAGAAGCACAGGCATGGACGCAGACACGTGACATGGAAACGAGTCACGACACTACATGACACGGCGAGCTTTAGAAAATTGCAGGACACAAACGGCATAGACAGGCCAAAAGTATACATTTTAAATGTCATATAAATGAATACTTTATTCAAAGATAATGAATATTGCAATTGGATCTACATTGTGTATATTTTACAATTGGATCTCATGTTATTGTCTTTAAACTTGCAACATGTTCCATATGTGTTTAAGCGATGGACGCATGTCCCTCAAGTGTTTGTTTCTAAAAATATTTAAAAATTAATTGAGCACTGACATGAACACATCATCTTAGAAGTGTTCATGCTTCTTAGAAAGCGACTGTAAAAAGTTGGCAGCTCATTATTAAGGTGGTTTAACATATAATGGACAAATCACCCTTATTTGCATTTGTTACTAGTAGATGAGAATGAACAGTCTTTCTGCCAGAGAGTTTTGACACTGTCAACTGTGCAGCATGAGAAAAGACAGCTGCCACCGTCAGTCCCCATGAAAGTTAAGGGTTGACCTCCAAGATTTTTTATTTACAAGATTAATTAATACACATCTTAGGCATCAATTATCATCACCAAAGACTCCAATATATATTTGGTAACAAAAATATTAATTCTCTGAACTATAGTCAATTCAGCATTTAATGATTGAGCATGCCCTATACTAGAAATTTGAAACCCCAAAATATAAGAGACAAATACACGCAGCACAAAGCATAAAGCACACACAAGACACTGCATACTACCACACGCTGTGTACCTATTATAATATATTACCCAGGATTGGCTACTCCATTTCTCTAATTAGAAAGAATACCTTGCGTTTCCTGTTATCCAGAGGCTGGACTTCGATAGCGAGGTATGTATCAACATCATCAGCAGTAACAAGATAGTTAGGTTGCTTTGCCCCTGTCAACAAAATCTTCTCAAGACCTAAATATTCAAAGGAAAGAATTAAACCACTTAAACAAACTATCAAACTAGAGGACAATACCCTCTATGTAGTTAACAGATCCATCTTCCAAATGGCGTACCCACTGCAGGTGCAGAAGACAATGTAAAATTTAGCAACGAGTTATACAGAAACTCCAACAGAAATTACCCACTACCAGGCATTTTGAGGTATATCTAAGCAAGATTAGCAACCAACAGCAAGATCATTAGTCACAAAAGAGAGGTGAAGGCAGGAATTTCATTAGCACCTCAAAGTTACAGCTAGTTGTTCCATTAATAGAGAATCCGCATGCTTGGAGTTCCCGTCCGGGAAAAGCTTCACCTGATATTTGGAGGCCCTCTATTGCAGGTAGCGGATCATCATCTCCAGCTGAATATTCCAGTAAATTTAGCGCATGATAACCAACACCAATGCTTAAACTAATCAACAAAAAGCTGAAAGCCCTAGATACTATTACCCTCAGAGAAAGATGAAGAAGGTTCTTCAAGAACTGGTGGTAAATAAGGAGAATATGAGGAGGTGGGATCATCAAGTGTGGTTGAATAAGGAGAGTTTTTGGACCAATTAACAGAAGGCTCTCTCTCATTTAGCTGTCCCTCCATATCAAGATCGTCCATTTCAGGGCCACTGACAGGGTTGCTAAATGTCACCTGTTTAGTGGTGGTCTCTTCGCCATAATGCGAAGGACGTGAATCACCCTGGCTGACAGAAAGCTGCGCATGCACATCTTGGGATGCAGCATTTCTGAAGCACAAAACCGATAAGTGTATAAATAAGTATACCTTTAACAAATGCTAATCTTTAGACCAATAATAAAAAATAAATAAACACTAAGCATAATTCTATTAATTACAAGTAAATTATATTCCAACAACTCGATGAAAGGAGAGAGATTGTGTAATAGGGGAAGAAAATGCAAGATACACCTGACCCTTCAACCCCACCTAAAACACAAACACAGAGAGAGAGAGAGAGAGAGAGAGAGAGAGAGAGAGAGAGAGAGAGGACTAAAAGAAGTCTCCACTTTTGCCAAAGTAGCACATTTCTATACAAGAACTGGTATACATACATGCAAGCCATGCATTTTATTGTGTCTACACACTTAAAACAAATCCAGCATCTAAGTGTGGCAAACTGTTAAACAAATGGCAAGCATGACAGCAGGCTGCAATTGTATGCATATTGGCCACGCTAGGTTGCTTTCCAAGTTAAGTCTAACTACACTCCAAAAGTACAATTACAACATCTCAATTTGTGCTTTGTTAGCCTTATTTTAGGAGTTTATATGCCTTTTGAGTTAGATTTTCGTATTAACAAAGTTTATTTTGCTTTGTATAGGCTTTGAGTTTAAATCGGATGATTTCGGACGCATTTCAGATGAAGGGAGAATAAGTTTGTTGTTATAGCACAAGCTACTGAAGTACGTAGGGCTGAAACTTTGAAAAGTTATACCTCTCAAACAAGAAGTACTACCGGGGTTGGTAATATATGCTTTTCATATAACTTTTCGAGATCTACACAACTTCACTGTTCGAATGGCCGTTCGAATGCTCGACAAACTATAAAGACTGGTTTTTATTGTTTGCATCAGGTTCGCAAGAAGTTAGCTAGGTGCTCTCTATTATTTTTCAGCTTATTTAAGCCATTTTTTGGCCCAAATTTGGGGATTTCAGCTTATCTCATCTTATTCTTAGAGTTTTTAGGATTTGTAATAGTGGTTTTAGAGAGAAACTCTAGATATCATTGTAATTCTTCATTTTTATTGTTATAGGAGTAGTTTTAGAGAGAGAAACTCTAGATTTTATTGTAATTCTTCATTTTCATTGTTGTAGGAATAGTTTTAGAGAGAAACTCTTCAATTTCCATTGTAATAGCTAGATTTAATATAATTTGCATTTCAATTCTTCATTGTCTCTTCAATTCTTCAAGTATTTTGCAATGGTGAGGATTAGCTAAACTCTCTTTTGGGTTCAATTGAGAAGTCACTCAAGATCTTCAAGCCTTCAATGGAGGTAATTAGATCTTCAAAGCTTAAATTCTAATTTCTTTAATTCTTATCAATTGAGTCTTAGATCCTTAAGAAAACCTAGGTTCTTGACTAAGTTTGGTAACCTCAATGCACAATCCTTGAATTGGTATTAGACTTGCGCAAATCAATGATATGAACCTATGGATCTTCAATAGAAAACCAATTCTAAGAAGAATTGATAATGAATTCCTAACTTCCATAGTTAAAACCTCCCAAATCAAAGATCCATGGAGAAATCTTTGATTTAGGTTATAAATCTCATTGATTACTTGTAGAAATTGGGTGATTTAACCAATTGAATCCAAGACCTTCCCTTAATTGTTTTCAAACTAGTGTTGGTTGTTGTCAATAGTAGATTAAGATCTCAAATCTTAAACAAGGAATTTTTGATCCCTTTCACTTAGATTCAATTTACTTAGTTGTTGTTCAATTCAACTTAGTTCAGTGTTCTCTAAGTGTTGGTAGCCTATATTTGTCTTGGTCCTCAAGGAAATCAACTCTGGTACTCCCAGAATTATACTTCAATCGCAGCGCCCGTTCTCTTGCGGAAGCTTAAAATACAACTATCTTTGGAGCGATTCAACATCAAAAGAGAAAATTACAGTGACTTCCTTTCCAAAGCATCGCTTTATTACCAACTAGTTTTAGACCCGTGCGCTTGGAAAACCTCTTTAGATCCATTGTTTAACGATAATTATTTTAAATAAAGACTGAATATAATTTCTTTGGTCATATTTATAAAGTTTTTATATAATTTAACTAACCCAGATATGCTTATAGTTAATTGAATATTAGTGTACTTAACCGTATTATCTATTTCTGTTTATATATTCTAAAAATAATATAATTTTCTATTAAATATATAAACCACATAAATGTAATCATTCTAAAAATAAAAATTAATTATTCGCACAAAGAGAGTAATGAAAAAGATAGTTGATTAGTAATTACTGTATATAGGATAATTTTTGTAGAGTAAAAAAATTATCAAACTACTCCTATTTTTGTAGTCGAAACTTAAATAATAGAAACAATTTATTTTAAGTATCATGAACGAGTTTATTTAAAGCTAAAATTAAGAAAATAGTCCAATTAATTTTTCAAATTTGTATTCAAATTAGATGTTCAATTTGTACATAAATTATATATGTTTGGTTGTACAAAGTATTGAAAGTTGTGAAAAATATAAGCCCCCACTTTGTATGATGCATGTTTAACATGTGTATAAATATTTGTTAAAGTAATAAAAAGAATGTATTTGAGGATATAGGTTAGGAAATTAAAAATGGGTTAATTACATTTTCCACCCTTGCAATTTACAACCCGTCTCACTTTGGTCCCTGTGCTTCTAATTGCAACAATCAACCCCTCACACTTATGGTCAAATTACAATATCACCCTTCTGTGAGTGCCGTTTATTTCGCAAACGGAAAATATCATTTTTAAGGGCATAAAAGTAATTTAAAAATTACACAATTAATTAATAAGTAATGTTCATCATAATAAAATTTTCTAGACAAAGAAAATAGATAATTATTATTATCGAATGATATCCATCAAAAGTGATATATCTCCCTCCTCCATCTCTCTCCAGAAGGAGATTAGGCTATGAAATAGTTTATCAATGGCCTTCAGCACTTCATGGACCAAAACTTGACTACACCATTAGGTTGTCGCGATTGATTCATGGCGGCAAGAATGACAATGTCCTGTTACCTCCCATTGCCTTGACCCCCATCACACTGCCTTGCCTTGTTGTGCGCCACACCACCACCCATCCAACTACCCAATCCCTCTCTCTCTCTCTATATATATATATATACATATATACACATTTATATGTATTCATACAAATAAGAACCCATTAAATAGTTGATTTTGTAACAAAATTATTTATTAAAGATATTGATTTGCAAGAAAGGAGAGTGAAATAGGGAAAAGGGCTACAGTCATGGTGGGTGAAAGAGGAGATTGCCAATTGGTAGTTGATAGATTTTTTTGTAAAACAAGCTACCGGAGGTGGGTCAGATGGTTGGGTTTGCTATACAGATAAGAAGAGTTTTGACGAGCTTAGATGAGTTTCGACAAGCATATTATGGAACCATAAAAAGGAAACACAAATGGTAGTAAACCATCAAAATTTACCACATGAAAATGACCATAATGGGTACGAAACCTTCATAATTGGACAACCAATAGCAAGAAGGCTTGAAGAAAGCTGCTTTACCTTGTTTATCCCTTGATGTTCTTTATTTGAAGGAGGTGATTTTAGTGGTTTTAGATTCCCATTCTACTAGGAATTTTGCACAATCAACATCTCTGCTTTAAAAGTATTTCTTTGATAAGTTGGTTTCAACTAACATTGCAGTTGATAGCTATAATGTTTGAAATTTCTCTAATTACTTGAAAACACCTAGCGTACTCCTAACAGCTTTAGAAATGATATCTAAATGGTCCAAGCAAATCAATTATGAATGAGAAAGTTATGCAGCGCATTCTCAAACTCATGCACAAACTATGAGATGGGGATCAAAATCTTAGACTAATGCCACAAAAAGAGAAAAGAAAGAGAGAGGGGGAGGGATTCCGCCAAGTGGCCTAGGACTGTTTTCCTTGAACCCAAATGATTCTAGCTCATCGTGACTTAGAGGAAAAGATAAAAAGAAGAAATAAAATGTAACCAGATTTCCCGTCATTGGAGATAGGATTTTGGTAATTTTATTGATTTGGGGTTTTTCAATAATTTTTCTTTTCTTGCTGTTGAGGATAGTAGGTGTTTGATTATAAGTTTTGCCAAGTCTTTTTATGTTCAAACTTCGAAGTTAATTTATTCTTAATAGTTGTGATCAATAAAACTAATCTCCTTGGTTATAATCACCTTCACCAGATCTATTCCATTTAGTGGTTTCCAAAAATAATGCACTCAAAAGCATTCAATGAATGAATTCCTTCACAACCTTCGTACGTAAAAAAAAAATCCTTGTCTTGGAGAATGTACAAAATATTTTGTGTAGTTGGAATGTTCCTCTACATCTGTATAAGGAACCTTTTGTGGAAATAGAAGATCTCTGCTCTCTTTTCATGGTGAGCTTAATTGAGTTGTTCTAAGTGAAACTCCTGAAAAGGTCTCTCTTTTCTTTGTTCTTCTTCTCCTCCTTCAATTTATATTTGCAGTCATGCCGTGCATGATTGAGATCCCAATCAACCTTTTAAACCCTGATTTCATTCCAAAACCATGATCATAGATTCTAAAACCATCAATATAATGAATCCAACTATGCAACCCAAACCCTTGAATTCCCTGCTGACCAAAATTTCTAGGAAGCATTATCCTTGAATATTACACCAAAATCAGCCTAAACCAGAGCCAAGTTAACCCTAAAGCCGTCCATGAACCCAATCATGCTGCAAACATATTAAACCTAAGAATTAAAGCCCTGGTTCACCATTGCTTGTTCATAGGCAGCCCTAATTCTCCTGCTTAAGGGAAAAAGTAACTAGTTGAGATTGGATAAGTAAAGGCTTGATCTAGTGGAATTCCACTGATGTGAGGATAAATAAAGGCTTACAAGCTTCAAAACGTACAATTATTTCACAACAATCTGATGAGTTCCCTCAGAGTGGCACGTGTCCATGGACAATGGTTTTGAGTTCTATTAGTCACTCCACAACACAAAGCTTCACTAAAAGTAGTTTAAATTAACACGGGCAGCGTGCTTAAGGCAGTATGGCATAGAGGAGAAACTCCATCTGCAGACCAACTACACTAAAAACACAACAACAGGGGCTCAGAAGAAACTGAAGATTAAAGATTCTTCTACCAATCATGTGCAAACCTCACGCCCCAAGGTGTTTGCTCTCAAACCAAGTGCCAAATCAGTTTGTGGCAATCAGCAAATTACTTCTGTGGCCACAAGGGATACTTTTGGTTTTAGGATAGAACAGATTGGTCTTATTCAATTATGCTATATACAAGGCAGCCACAGTCAATGTTGTATTGTTTGTCCATCTAAGGGTCCACACTTCTCCCTAGAAGAAAAAAACTTACTCACCACCAGAAATGAAAGTGCCACACTGTCCCACATTGACAAAGCAGAGATCTGAATCTAGGCTTGTAAGGGGTGCCTTCGTAGTAACTGGCATGACACGTTTTAAAGCTGAGGGGTAACCCAAAGAGGACAATATCCTGCCAGTGGACTTGGGGCATGACAAGTAGGCCCACACAAAGAAGCACCTGGTCCATTTCTCCGGACCTATAACCCACGCAAGGAGGGAAACAGACCACCCAAACATACTATTTGCCTGCACCAAAATAAAAAAAACGCAAAGGGTGACATGTAGAACATCTGGCATGCATCACTAGTGGAGGTACTCTCCCGCGCAAAGGCACACATGATCCACCATATGAAATCTCAAGACCCAGAGGCGCTGCGTGCATTACTTTCTATTGCCTTCCCCAATGCTTGTTATGCAGAAATCTACACAACAACCAAAGCCTAACCCATCTCCATTGTCGTGCAGAAGCTTCCTTCAGTCTTCAAATCCAGTCAACAGCCACCATGCAGGCCACATCTCTGCAGCAATGCTGGCCAAGAAAAAGTAAAAGCAGACCCAAAAGGGTAGGTCAACCAATTACTAACACACCATCAGCCATTGAAGCACAGGTAGGACAAAACTGTGCACAGAGAACCACACCACCAGTAAAACATTTGTCTTCAACCTCTGGCCAAACTCCATAGACGAACAAGACGATTAACACATAGATCAAGGCCAACACAAACCTGAACAATAAACTGCTACACCCATAGAGGAAGCTCAAGCTTAGACCAAGCACCACACCCAGCCCTTAGTCACCCGAACTTGCACCTCTTCTTCAAAATGCCACACCTATCTTACAGCTTCAGCTACGCCATCCAAAGATCAAAATTTCGTTTCGAAGAGTCGTTTCGGTGAGCTTAGAAACGGAAATTGTTCGTAAACGTTTCGGAAACATGGTGGAAACAGAGAAAAAATAAGAAACATAAAGAAATATTTGGAAACATAACTTAATATCTATTAATATATTATTTTAGTCCCAATATGACAATAATGGAACATGTTTAAGGGATACATATTTATTGGAACCACATAAACATAAATAAAATTGAGTAGTAACTAGCAAGTGATAATGTAATGCGAAAATAAACAATAAAATGAGCAAACATGACAAGTTTTGACATAGCAACAACTAAATTTAAACAATTAAGTTTATATGTCCAATATTTTATCTTCAATTATTGCAAAAAATTTATATTTAGTTATATATAAACAACTAAAATTAACTATAAATTATATGTCCAATATTTTATTCATATTCAAAATATATATTTTAATTACTCACTCTTAGCCTAAATTTGTAAATGGGAGAGATTTTTATTGCAAAAAAAATCAAGTTTTTTTTAATATATCAAAATTTTAAAAGTTTAATAAAAAAATAATTAATTTATTTACTGCATATATATGACAATAACAATTATAAATATGTTTTTAACATAAAATTTATATTTCACTCTAATTCAAATTAGTAATAATGTAATAATATTTATATTTGTTAAACCGATAACTTTTGATAATTTACAATATTAGATATATGGATATATTTTTTACTTAATAACTGAAAAAGCCCCAACCAATCAAATTAATTATAAATTAACATAAAATATAAAAGATAAAACATAAATTAAAATCTAAAATCTAAATATAAATCCATCTAATCTATGTAAATCACTCACGTTAGAAGAGACCTGGACTTCCAGCTTCGTCTGACTCACGCACGAAGAGAGAGAGGGGATGGGGAAAGTCGCGGAAAAAAGACAGAGAGAGAGGCGTGCGAAGATGTCGAGAGAGAAAGAGAGAGAGAAAAGGGAGAGGATATCGCTAGAGTCTGGACCTTGGTTTGAATCGTTTGATCTGGGGAAGAGAAAAGGGGAGAACAAAAGAGAGACAGATCTGTGGAAGAGAAGGGGGGAGAAGAAGATTGAAGCCAAAGAAGAAGAGAAGGAAGATGATTTACCTGGAGTCTAGCTTACGGCTGACATGGGTAAGTCTTCTACGTTTGTCTTCTACCACTTTCTGTAATTTCTTCCCAGGTTTCCTGACTTTTTTAAAAATTTTTTGCTTTGGTGTGTCAGCTTCTTTGACCAGATTCCCTCTGTTTTCTATCTCTTTTTCTCCTCTCAATCAATTGATTCAATTGAATCAATTCACGGAATCATGGGCTTTCTGTAGCTAAGAGATGCACACACTCATCATGCTTCGACCCATGCAATTGTTTCCAACGAAACAACATAGTTTCGCACGAAACACACAGAAACATAGCTGTTTCGTTCGAACCCATGGAATTTCGGAGTTCCATTGCTGTTTCACTTCGGTGGCTGGGGAAACCAAATTGTTTCGGCTGTTTCGTTGGAAACGAAACAAAATTTTGATCCTCGACGCCATCGAATTCCAAAATGCAAGATTGGATGTATCCTAAACTGCACCAATCCTTCTATTCATCTGGTTGCTGCCACCAGAGGATACTACCCGGCATCTCCGCAGAAAAACACTAGCCTTTGAAAGAGCTCTTCACAGTTGCACAGTCCTTCCATTCACCACCAAAATTTCAACTCTAGATGCCATTAAGTGGAAATTGTGTTACCAACACTCGTTCTAACTTAGGCTACTTGTGTTGATATCATGTCAAAGGGGTACGAATGTGGGACACGCTATGGACACAGTTCTAGTAGTCTCATGTTTGAAATTAGAAGATGGATGTATCCCACACTTCTAGAGAATTTGTTCAAACAGACGACAGGCACAATATATGTTGAATTGTTTCATGAACATAGATAGAAGAGATGAAAGGAGAAGAAAGAGAATACTGATAAAAGATATAGAGGGAGACCGAGAAGGGAGAAACCAAGAGACAGAGTATAGAGAGGTAAGGAGAAGAGAGATAGACCTTCCAAATGTTCAACTTTTACACATCTTCACAATCTAATTTTTTTTTCCCCAATGAGATGCCATTTTATAGGCCTTACAAAACCATAACAACATATGAGAATCCCCAACCAAATACATAACTCCTTAAGCCCCAAAATTCATCCCAAGAATCCTAAAAACATATAAAAGTATGGAAATATAGCAACATAATTAGAAAATACTCCTTATGCAATTCTAATGACTCAATTGACAATTTTCATGTGAATCTTGCATTGACTTGGTTGCATCGGTAGAGGAGCACCAGAAAGTAAGAAAGAAAGGAAGGAACCAGAAACATATGCAACATTTTTTGCTCGATTCTCTATCGCGAAAGACTAAGAAGCATGCCCAAATACTTTAATGTTGGTGAAAGTGGGTTAAGGTGTACATAGCGATTAGGTTTAACTATTTGTTGTGGTTTGGCAAAGAAGAAGAACATTCTAGACCTAAATATATTTTGATTAAAAAAATTTCCCTAAATCATCCAACATTTTGTATTTTATTAGGACCAAACTCTGGTTTCATCTATTGTAATCTAAAAGGGCCATAAATTACATGTCCTTCACATAACAACCCAATACATTTAGAAAATTTTCCCATGACTCTTCCCCTTATTTATCTTTTCACATTACTAATATACCTCAATTTTCAAAGACTTCATCACAAAAAGTTTCCATATATCTTAGTTCTTTAAAAGAAGATGCTTTTCAACCACACTCCTTGACACTGACTCCATGTACAATTAAAGAAAGGTCGAACAGATTATTATGTTAAGACAAGTTTTAGAAGGTTTTCTGTTCTTTAGCATAAACACAAGATACAGTTCAGATGGATCAACAACAATGATTACTTGAAAGAGCATTCAGCAACCTCTACATGCACTTCTTTCTCTCTTCGCTGTTTCTTTTCTCTATTCCTCTTGGATCTTCTTTCTGCTCCTATTTCCTCTCTTTTGGTTTCCTCACATGAATTTGAATATTGCAATTACGAATTCCAAATATTCAATAAACTTTGAGGTTATATATCAGTATCACATACACAAGCACAACATAACATGGATATGCAAGCACAACAACCACTAAAGAGGAGGACACGACCTCACCAAAAGATATAAATATTTACTTTTGCATTTCATACTTCATATATATACTCTTCTGATGAGTATATACAAATACCTTAGTTATGTAAGACAACTGCATAGCATCGATTAATTTTCCAAACTATTTAGTTACCAAAAGCAAAATATGGGAGATGAACCTACACAAATATCATATACATATTACAATGATACTACACTTTTATTTCTTTATGGCTATATTAATTCATAGATATTTTCAAAAGAATCCGTTGCACGCTTGATTGGCGACCATAAGCTTTCTTATTTCAAAAGAAGCACCCCATTTAACCGGGACATCAACACTGCATCCCTCTTCTTGAAAGACAATCTAGAAGACAATTAACTAATCAACAAAATATAGTTACCTCTAATTGTTCATAAGGTCATGTTGAATGGAAAACAATAGGAATGGTTATTTAGGCCTTCTCACAAAGTTCATAACAATCAAACACAGAACCCCTTTTCTTTATTGATGATGCATATCATAAATTGAAATTCCCAGTCCGCTCAATTTAGATGCATGTCAGCACTTTCATCACAATTCTAAAATAAAAACTAATATTAAAGAAAAAGCCTACATGGACTCCACATATGCTTCAATGTAAGAAAGCAAAACTTTCTCCACATACTTAAACCAAGGATAAAGAATACAATGAAAACCCTACTAACACTTGCAAAACCAAAAAAAAAGAAATAGAAAGGACCATAACTCTAATTCCAATTCCAATTCTTAAAATAAAAAGAAACAACATAATAAACTCTTAAAGGCTTAAATCCTAACATAACTCAACTTGAAATTAAAATTTAGAAATAACTAAATTTTACAGGTTACTCAGGCTCACCACAGCGTTGCATGGGCAGCAACTTTGCATATTTATTGCTGTATGCATGCATTTTTGGACAAAAATTCGTGCACCCATGACCAATCAACAGGAAAATTCAATAAAAACAGAACCCACAAACAAAAGCAGACAGATGTAATTTTACATTCAGTTCACAGTAGCAGTCTCAACTGACCAGGCTCACCTGCTTGTAAGAGGTGAATACCTCACCAAGTCATCGGGCTCCAGACTTCTTGCAACCCCATCACCTAAACCACTCTGATGATGTCCCAACATATCCCAATCTGCAGTTGTTGGAGGGTCAGAAGAAGTAATTGGTATGTTACCATGAGAATAAGATGGCTGAGGCACCAGTTGAAGCCCATTTTTGTTCTGTTAAAGGAACATTAAAAAAATCAGAAATACATAACGTCGTTTTGGGAAGAGCTTTAACAAGATATATGAGCATACTGAGGTCAATGCTACACCAATGGGGTGAGAGGGTGATTGTGGAGGAAAATTTGAGGAGTTCATATCAGAACGCCACGGTGCCAGTTGATACTGAGATTCCTTTAGCTTTGCCTGACCATCAGAATGCCATGGTGCACAGAGTCAGGAAATTAATGACTATGAAAAAGAGAGAAGAAAAATTATGCTCATGAATTTCCAAAATTGACAAAAGAGAGGTCAAATCTACTAGAAATTACAGATCAAACCAATAGATGCAGCAAGTTCATGTTGCCCTCAAATCTAGCAAAGTACCTCGGTAATAATGAGCTTCTCATGCAAATGTTTAAACAGGACCTGCAAGAGCAAAGTTCCAGGAAGTAAACGTCATGATGCAATTTCACAGAAAAGAAAGAATTCAAACACTTTATTTCATAGTGTCATTACAAAATCATACTAGATATCTTTCTCACAATGTTTCAAATATCGCCTGAGAAAGATTAAAGCATATCCCCCAGAGCTCTAGGGCTAAAAATATCAAGAGATAATAATTTGCCCTATCGCTAGAAACCTATTCTTTTTTTTCCCTTCATAAGCAAATCCCATTTAAAAAGATGCCTAAAGGGTACACCTCTACACACAGTACGTAGTTAAAGAAAATTAAATCCCACAAACAAAATTGAGCTCCTGTATGGTCAACAAAAGCACAAGAAGATTCACAAAATTTCATGTGAGCCAAAAATGGAGTGTGTAGTGAAGACAATTTAAGCCTATGTACTGCCATCACCACATCATGAAAAGTGCACTGGTTCCTCTCCCTCCAAATGCACACATCAAGCACAAAGGTGACGCTTCCCAAATCTTTCTCCTCCTCTTTGAATGACATAGCCTACTGTCAGGTCTCATACAATTGGATGGCTGCTTCTGAATACCCAATAAACCTTAAATAAATAAATAAACATAACTCCCTCACAACATCACAACGAAGTACTAAGTGATTGACCATCTCCTCTACCCTGTTAACACATGCATTACACTATCACAGGAGCATGGGAGCATGTTAGCTCTTTATTTAAAATTATCAACCGTAAGAATGAAGTCCAAATCAGCGGCCAAACAAAGAAAGCCACCTAGGATCAAGGAACAAAATTTCCTTTTGTTTCAATTGAGACAATAGAAACATTTCCGTTTCCTAGAGAATGGAAACGAAACATTAATAGAATACCTAAATTTTCCATTGAAAGATTGAAACATACCAAAACAATAAGTTGTTTCTGACACATCCTTTTTCTTTTTATTATTACTACTAAAATTATCATAACTAATGGTCTCTCTATTATTTGATGGGAGATTTATTTATTATCACTATAATTAATTTAGGCCAAACTTTCTGGATACCTATTTGAAAACTAATGCATCAAAGACACGCATAAACTCTCACATTATCTTTTAATCATGTACTATCAACATTAACATTAAGTTAGCATCATCTTATTAACATAAAACTGAAGTTTCAAACACAACTAATTAATGATGAGTGAAATTAATAAAAATGATATTCTAACTATTTTTTATACATAATAATATGTACTACTCAATATTATTGTCATGATCCAGCATCCATATGATACAATATTGTCAGCTTTGGGCATAAAGTCCTTCACAACTCTGAACGCGTTGTACTAAATAGATGCAAGTGTCTACATATATGGCACTTCATTTCAGCTTCACCAGCCGATGTGGGATTCCCAGATAGCACCACCTCACTAGAGATGGCAATTTAACCCGAAAAATCCAAACCTTGCTTCACCCTGCCCTAATAGTAAGGGTTTGGGGTATGAAAAAACTGGCTAGGGGTGGGCTATGAGGAAGAAAATATGACCCAACGCAGGTTTGGATGGGGCAAGGTTTAGGTCAACCCGACCCGACCCCGACCCCGACCCCGACCCCGACCCCGCTCCCAACTCAATTATATTATGAAATACTTAAATACTCCTATTATATCTTAATACTATATGTTAAGCATTGGTTTTATTAAGTTATGAGGCTACTTTTGTACTTTGAGCTTTATTAATATAAATACAAGGTGCTAAGAGAGAGAACCCTAATTGGTTTTCTCTTATTCGTTACCTCTTCTTCTCTCCTCTAGCTCTCTCCTTCTCTTTTCTCATTCTTTCTTTTATTGTAAATTTAACTTGGTATCAGAGCCCGATCCGTAAAGGTTGGACTTTCTTCATTGCTTTTCAGGTTATGCAATGTTACAAAAAAAACTGAAAAATCCAAAAAAATATCAGGATGGTCAAATAGGGCAGATCATTCCACAGAAAAAGTTTCGGGATTTGTTGAGTTGATTTGATGTGATTTTCTATTTTCTCTTTAATTTTCAAAAAAATGGGTATTTTTTTGAAATCATTGATTGCGGCTTTGTTTGAATAGATGGATGCCTAGGTCACCTCCTATAAGTGCTGACTAACCTTAAGGGAGCCTTCTCAATCCCTTATTCCATGATTGTTATGGTTGTTTGAAGGAAAAATCCTTCGTCCAGTGGCCCGACTTCTATAACAGTGAGTTTCTTGGTTTGTTTTTGTCTCTTTCAGGCTATTTTTAGATCGTTTTGATGTGATGAATATCTGATTATTGAGTAATCACTCATACCATGGAGTTTCTTCGCCTTTTGTTAGATTTTTGACCAAGTTTTGTTAGTCATTGTGCTATTCCTTATTCGTGGATATGACAGAAGGTAGTAAGACTTCTATTGATGGTAATAAGCCCTCACTTCAGATCACTCCCGTTAAGTTGGAACTATTTTATATGGTCACGTTCATGTAGTTTGGCTATAACTCCTCGTGGCTTGCTTGGTAATATCACAGGAGGTACGAAGGATCCAAGTGGGCTACTGCGTGCACCATGGCAACCAAAAAATGCTCTTGCTATGTCTTGGTTACTTAATTCGATGCAAACCATTATTAGCCTGACTTTTTGTTGATGGATACAACTCATAAGATTTGGTCTGCAACTGCACATAAAATCTGTAGGTTAGATCAGAAAAACAAGTCTCTTGCCAAGTAATATGCAGAGAGTTGTAGTTATGGCAGGAGCTTAACTATTATCAGAGTCAGAGTTTTCAGGTTGTTTGTTCTCAAGATGCTGCTACATTGCAGTAAATGGTAGAGAAAGAATGAGTTTATGATTTTCTTGTTGGTCTTAACATACAGTATGATCAGATGCGGGTTCAAGTCTTAGGCCACCATCCTTTTGCCAATGTGAGAGGCCTATGCATGTGTTCAACAAGAAGAGAGTAAGCGTAGTTCTATGGTGTATACTTCTAGTCAAGATCGTTCTACTTTGGCTATTAGATCTACTACACGAGAGCCAACTAAGAGAGTTCAAGTCTAGTGGGAAAGATACAGCTGTTGATTGTAATTTGCTAAAGTGTGATTACTGTGGGATAAGGAGCACTATTGGAAGTTGATTGGTCGTCCTAACCAAGGGCATGGAGCTGGCCCTAACCAAGGGCGTGCGGTTGGTCGCGGTGATATTGGTGCTCTTTCCCAAGCCCATATCTCTAAGACTTCTATGAGTACCTCTAACGATACTGGTGCTCTTTCCCCCAGAGGAGATGCAAATTCTCAAGCATCTGACTGCTAAACTTGATACTTCATCTACCACAATTTTTCCTATGCACCGACTTCTTATTCCAATTTTGCTTGCACAGCTATCCTTGCGAGTGCTCTTAGTGTCTCTTCCTCCTCTCCTTGAATAATAGATTCTGGAGCTACTAATCACATAACATGCTCTTCTAATCTTTTTCATTCCTACTCTCCTTATTCTAGTAAGGATAAAATTAAGAGTCACTAATGGTTCTTTATCTTCTATCTCAGGGAGAGATTCTATTCATTGCTCTTCTTTAATTTCTCTTTCGTTAGTTCTTCATGTTCCAAAATTTTCTACTAATTTGCTTTCTGTCAATAATCTTACCAATTCCTTGAATTGCTCAGTGAATTTTTTTCCACACATTGTGTCTTCCAAGAACCAGCAACAGGAAAAACGATTGGCAGTGGTAGAGCACAAGGCGGTTTGTATGTTTTGGACGTTGTTCCTTCTTCCTTATTGGCATCTGGTCAGGCTATGCAGTTAATTAATAATTCCTCTCTTTCCCTTTTGCATCGTTGGCGTCGGCGTTTAGGACATCCTTCTTTTGGTGTTCTTGAAAAACTTTTTCCCAGTTCAGTAAAGAATTGTTATAGTAGTTTTTTGTTTTTTTTGTGATGCTTGTGAATTTGCCAAGCATAAGCATTTTTGTTATCCTCCGTGTAATAAAAGAAGCCTTTTTCCCTTTATGGTGGTTCATTCTGAGGTGTGGGGGTCTTCCCTGTTGTTTCACTTCTGGTCATTGTTGGTTTGTCATATACAATGCCTGTTATTCTCGTGTTTCTTGAGTTTATTTGTTTCGAACCAAGAGTGAGGTTTCTTCTTGTTTGAAAGCTCTTCATAAAATGGTGAGTAATCAATTTGATACCAACATTAAATTCTCTGTAATGGTAATGGGACAGAATACATTGATGGAGAGTTTCAGGCATACCTTGAAGAAAATGGTATTCCTTATCAAACCAATTATGTAGCTACTCCTAAACAAAATGGAGTTGTTGAGGTAAAAAAATCGCCATCTTCTTGAGGTTGCCCGTGCCCTCAGGTTTACTATGAATGTCTCTAAATCTTTTTAGGGTGATGTTGTTCTTACTATGGCCTATTTAGTTAATCGCATGCCTGCTAGTGTTCTTCAATTTAAGATTCTTTTAATGTTCTTCTTATGATTTTTTCTCCTTATCTTCCTCCCAAAGTCTTTGGTTGTATTTGTTTTGTTCATACTCCTCAATGCTCTCGTGGAAAACTTGATCCCAAGACTATCCATTGTGTCTTTATTGATTACTCAATCACTCAAAAGGGATATAAATTTTATGATCCTCAGTCCTGCAAAGTGTATGTTCGCATGCATGTCACCTTCCGTGAATTTGAGTATTTTTTCTTTTTTTGTTCCTCTCCACCATCTCTTCAGGGGAAGCATGATATTGGGGACTAGATTTTAACATACAATCACCAAAAGCTCTCTTATTTTCTTCCTACTTAGAGAAATGCTATTTGTGGTAAGGGGAAGGAGGAACAGTGTACTGACGAAGAGCATGAAATTGATGACACTAGTGGGCATTTGGATAGAATGGATCTTAAGACCTATTCAAGGCGCCCAAAAGAATAGCCTACCCATGTAACACCAAGCCAATCACCATCCTCAATGCCAATTTCAAACTCTTTTATAGATCCTTCAGGCAATGTATTCCCTGTTACTACAAAAATTTATGATTCTGAGCTCCCTATTACTCTTAGAAAAGGAGTAAGGGCTTGCACTCAACATCCCATATGTCAATTTGTTTTATATAACTCAGTGTCTACATCATATCATGCTTTTGTTTCGTCCTTGGCTTTTGTGTCTATTCCATAGAATTGGAAAGAAGCACTCATTGATCCTAAGTGGAAAGAAGCTATGGTAGAGGAGATGAAGGCTCTGAGCACGAATGATGCTTGGGAGTTAGCTTCTCTTCTAATTGGAAAGAGACCAGTGGAATGCAAGTGGGTTTTCACTGAAAACATAAAGCAGATGGGAAAATTGAGAGATACAAGGCGAGACTAGTTGCTAAAGGATTTATCCAAATTTATGGCATTAACTATCAAGAGACATCTGTGTAACACCCTAGACCTTCACATTCCATTTTATGCATTCGATTATATGTTGTGTGTGTTTAATTATACCTATGTTATAATTAAGTATGTTTTGATAGCTAGTTTGAGTAGAAATTTCTTACGTGCATATGTATTTGATAAGGGATATTTGATAACCGGATAGAATTAGAATTTTATACTATAGACGTGTTCAAACACTCTAATCAAGATGCTTAATTAGCTTTCTTTAATGATAATGAAATTTTGGGACACTTTTGTAAAAAGTGATTTTTTATTAATTAAGCTTAATTGTGATTAATAAATCTAATCGAAGAATTGTAAGTTTAAGCATAGTTAATTAAGTGAAAATTAATTAGTTTAAACCTTCATTAATTAGGTGGGACCTCCTCTCTACTTATGTAAGGGACATGTGTCCCTTTTAGCCATGTTGTCTTGCAATTTGCAAGACGTGTGTGTGTTTGTGTGTGTCTGTGTGGGTGTATCATGCTTCTAACATAAGAGAGAGAGAGAGAGAGAGAGAGCTCCTTGTGCAGAATTTGTGTTTAGAGAGAAAAAAGTGAGAGAAAGTAAAAGAAAATAAGAGGGAAAAAAAGAGAAGAAGAAAATCAAAGGGGAATTGCATCAGACTTAAAACTAAGGTATGATTTCTTCATTTTAATTAGAAGAAAACATATTTACTACGAGAGAAGATAATATTTGCATGTAGCTTTGAAGGAAATTGAAAACAAACAGAAAAGAAGTAACCTTAGTTTGGAAGATTTGAAATTGAGGATATGCGGAGATTTATGAGAGTAAGATTAATGCTTTTAGAGGCTTTGCATGAGACCTTCTAAGACTCTAATGTAAATCTTTAGACCTAAATTAGTGATCTACTGTGGTTTTTATGCAAGATTGAACTAATAATCTGAAATTCAGAATTGACCAGTTTGTACTATTCAAGTCATATCTCTTTCAATACTTCGAATTTTGTAATGAAACCAAAACCATTAGAAACTAGACTTCAATATCTTTCCAGTGATAGGTTATAGGCTGAAATCCAAGTCTGTATGAGGGAGATATGCCCGTTTGAAATTGGACCACTAAATCTGCCTAATCTGAATTAGTGCATTTAAAATTGAGCTAAACTCAAACCAGATATTGTATACTTGAAAATACACCTTAGGAGTGATAGTAGTGCATTAATTTACAATGTTTGATTAGATTACGTATTCTAATTGTGTAGGACTAGCATAAAAAGAAGGATTCACAGCGTTAAATACTTAAGGTGAGTAGTGGGGATGCTTGGAGCTATTCATTTCAATTTGATTTACCTACAAATGTGTATTTTGAGATATTTGAACTATAAATGATATGCTTTTGATTGAAATGCTATGTTTCGCGATAAGATTTGCATTCCATAAACTCTTTTGCTTATGAAATGTTTAGAGATGTGTTTTAAATGTGTTATGTGCCACTCTTGGGGGTCCTAACCCGGGGGACTTAAAATAAGCCATTGTATGTATTTAAGGGTGCTTCGGCTCTTTATGCCCAAGGAGTGTGAATACATGATAAGTTGTGGAGCTTATATTGAAGTATGAAAAGCTATAGTTCTTCTATTATGTTTTTTTTTAGTAGCAATGTTTTATAAATTGTCCATGGTTTAACTGGAAATATTTCTTGTACCTATATCCTTCACTGGGCTTTGGCTCATACTATTGATTAGTATTTCACAAAATGAGGGATAAAACCATGCCTAGAGATGTTTTTGAAAAGGTGCTTGAATTGATATCTTGGAGACCTATGCTTTTGTTTTGTAAAGAAAAACGTCCTATATTTCAAGCTATTGACCTTATGTGGATAGTTGGAAGACAGTCTTGTATATATATGTTTTGTTTGGCCTTGGAATAGGCTTAATGCTTTGTAATAACCCTATGTATATGGTTTTGACTTAAGATGTGTCGAAAACATACGCACTTGCTCTGAGCTTGGTTTGAATTATGCTTTCGCTATGATCAATATTATGGATGAATTCACAGGTGATCAACCCATTCCATATGTTATGCCTTTGGTCGCTACGCTACTGGCCAATCATGGCCTTAATCCGCCTAGGACGGGGTTTGGATCGTGACAATTCGCTCTTACAGCAAAGATTAATTCCATTCGTGCTCTTTTGTCTTGTGCTTCTAATCTAAGTTGGCTCTTGCACGAACTAGATGTGACGAATGCTTTCCTTTATGGTGATTTGGAGGAAGAGGTATATATAGATATTCTACTAGGGTTCACCTCTCATGCTACTGCGGAGAAGTTTTGTCGATCGAAGACGGCACTTTATGGATTAAAGGAGTCTCGTAGAGCTTGGTTTAAAAGATTTCTTAAGGCAATGCTAGGGTTTGACTACAAACAAAGCTATGCAGATCATACTATGTTCATCAAGCAAGGAAGGAACAAGGTCGTTGTGCTTATTGTTTATGTTGATGACATAGTCGCAACAAGTAACGATGTGGAAGAATTGTCTAACCTCAAAATGTGTTTGGCCAAGGAACTTGAAATCAAAGACATAGCTCTTTTAAGCTACTTTCTAGGGATTAAGGTTACCAAATCAGATAAGGGCATATTTATCTATCAGAGAAAGAACATTCTTGATCTACTTGAGTATGTTGGGTTGCAGACCAGCAAATTCACAGATTGAGGCTAATCATAGACTCAACAGTGGTGTAGGTTATCATATGGACAAGGGGAGGTACTAGAAACTTGCAGGAAGACTGATATACCTTTCCTATACCTGACCAGATATTACATATGTAGTGAGAGTTGTCAATCAATTTATACAATGCATCTAGATGCTATGTATCATATTCTAAGGTATCTTAAGTATGCTCCAAGAAAGGGAATCTTGTTCTCCAACCCCCACAAAGACAGCTCTCCTTCACTTAAGGTTGGAGACATTTAGTGATGCAAATTGAGCAGGTTCACTTGACGATAGACGATCTACTTTTGGCTACTGTACCTTTACAGCAGGAATATGGTTACTTGGCGAAACAAGAAGTAAACAGTGGTAACCAGGTTCAGTGCAAAGGCAGAGTATAGGGCTTTGGCTCATGGTATTTGTGAGCTTATGTGGCTTTAGACTACACTGGGAGATTTGGGAATATCTGGCAATGGACTTGTGACGCGATATTGTGATAATAAAGTTGCAATTGATATTGCTCATAACCCAGTTCAGCACGATAGAACTAAGCACGTTGAGATTGATAAACACTTCATCAAGGAAAAACTGAATAAGGGATTAACTTGCATGCCTTTTGTGAGATCAAAGAATCAATTATCTGATATTTTTACTAAAGAGCTTAGTAGCAATATTTTTCACCACATTATTTACAAGTTAGGCATGAGAGATATCTATGCACCAACTTGAGGGGAGTGCTAAGTATTGGTTTTATTTCTATTATGAGGGTACTTTAGCTTTATTAATATAACTACAAGTGCTAAGAGAGAGAACCCTAATTTATGTTTGCTCTTATTAGTTGCCTCTTCTTCTCTCCTCTTGCTCTCTTGTTCTCTTTTCTTGTTCTTTCTTTTATTGAAATTTTACAAAATATCATTGGCATATATAAGTTAATGTTACGTTTTTAACATTCTTGTTTTTGGGATTTAGCTTCTTTCTTTCTTTCTCGATTTTATATTGCCTTAGCATTTGTATGATTTGTAGTAATTTTATTTTTGGATTTTATATTTGTTTAACCTGTTCCAACCTGAATCTCAATTAGCTTAAGTGGGTTGGGGACGGGGATGGGGACGGGGACGGGGACGGGGACAGTGTAAGAAGGTTCAATCCGTTATGGGTTTGGGACGGGCTATAGGGTGCAGTTTTTCTATTAGGAGTGAAATATGGTTTAGCCTAACTCGTACCAAACCCATCCCATTGCCATCCCTACACTTCAACTCATTTAAGAGGTCTTCTGGTATGCAACCCCTCACTTCACCCACTTAAAAGGTCTTTCTGGTCTTAAAGAGTTATAGTCTACCCCCCTTTAGGCCACACGTCCTTGTGTGGGGGCGAATCCGCACACTTGTGGCTAATGTAGGCTCCAATACCATTCTGTTACCGCTCAGGATCCACATGATACAATATTGTTCGCTTGGAGCCTAAGACCTTCACGACCCGAATTTTCCCGAACCATTAAATAAGACAAGTGACTAAAATAACCTAAAAAATCATGTCTCCAAATATACAATTTCAATTAACTCCCAAATTAGGCCATCCAAACAACTTCAATTATTTTCCAAGATGTCTTCAATATTATAAATAATTGACTATATCGTTTCCCTAAAGATACCATTACAATTAAATAAATAATCAAATCAATCGATTATCTCTAGGAATATATGCTCTAAAGTCCTGTAACAGCACTCTCTTCACCTCAACCTGAAAAATAAATTTTAACCAAGAAGTATACAATAAGACAGGAGTACTAGTGCTCAATTTAGGACAATTAAAAATAAAGCTCAAATTAGTTCAATAGCTCAAATCAACAAAACAATAGATTAAGAGCGGAACAAAACCATTGCAAACCACGTTGGTATTACTCATTCTAATATTTTCATTAAAGCCTAATACCTGGCCCTTCTTAGTCCCATGCCAAATGCCACCCTTGCCACATAATAATCCCAAATTCCAATAACCAATACCATGTAAGGTCATCCTTTCATACCCAGCCTGGAAGTAAGGCCAAACTGCTTCCAATAATAATAATAATGCCAACAGGTACGTTTATACATGTACCAATCAATTCCATGGTACATCAGCCATAAAAAAATCCAACATATCCAAAAATAATATTTTTATTAAATTTGACAGCATGATATTCAAAGTTGTGCTTAAAGAAATTTAACAAATCCAAAAACTGTATAACCATGAAATTAACAATGAGCACGAATATTCAAGATAAACAAATGCAATTCAAGTGTAAAAGGGTATACTCTTTGCAAAGAGATCTAAGAAAAAGCATTTTGTATACAACCGGTTTACCTCACATGTATTTCATTATTTTTGCAGAGATCACCACACCTAATCCCCAATTTTTTTTGTTATATTTCATATAGACTAAAATAGATCTCATACTTAAAAATATTCACTAAATTAAATAACCCACTTACATAAATTCAAGCTAAGTTTCCTCGTAATACCTCTCTCTCTCTCTCTCTCTCTCTCTCTCCCCCCTTTTAGGTTAGCCTGGCCATCACTTTTCTCTTTCTCTCAGTTCTCGCCTTTTTCCCTTTATTTTTATTTCTTTCTTCTATCTCTCAGTTCTTCCCCGAATTCTCTCTCCCTTTATTTTAATCTTCTTCCAAATTCAACCTTGCGAAGGGTTAGGTATTTGCGATAGTTTGTCAAAAAGTTCCCTTGAAATAACAATTCAACCCAATATATGAACTTTTAGTTACATTTTAATCCAATCTTATTTATATTTTAGCCCCAAAATTGTTTTAAACGAAATTTATAGTAATACATAAGATAAATTATCGGTCACAACTATACTCTTCAATCTCAAAGCCTTACTTTTGGCTTTTGATTAATTTCTCCAAATAAGTAAATAGTCTCCTTTATGATATTTTGATCTCTATAAATATTTATTTCAATATTGGTATTACCTATAACAACCACTACAAGACTAAGGGTGAATAATTTTAAAGTAAATATTACAAGGTATTACAGTCCTCCCTCTTTAAAAAAAAAAAAAAATTCATCCTTGAAATTTTGGCATGGTTATTCTGCAACTCTTAATTATCATTTTATTGATCCAAACGGTTAAATGTTGAGCTTCAATTTGATTGTCTTGAATTGAGCACTTGTACTCTTGTCGTATTTTATACTTCCAGGTTTAATTTTATTTGTAGATTGAGGTGAAGTGAGTGCAAAACAAGATTTATGGAGCATATCTCCTAGAGGTATCAGACTGAACTGACTATTTATCACTTTGGAGACATATTTTGGAGATGTACTTTGAGAATCATTGAAATGGTATTATATAATTTAGAGGACATATGTTGGGAATTAATTAAAGTTGTATCTTTGGAGACACGACGTAGAGGTTATTTTAATTATTTTGACCTGTAGAGATTTATTTATTATTTTTCGAAGTTAACTGAAATAGGACATCCGGGTACACAATTCTTTGAGGTTATTTTGGTCACTTATTTTATTAACCAGTCCAGAAAAATTCAGGTTGCTACAGTTAGTACCAGAGTCTAGACCAGTCGGAAGTGTGTGGACTCGATCCCACACGAGGACATATGGCCTGAAGGGGGTTGGATTGTGACACCCAAGACCAAAAAGGCCTCTTAAGTGGGACGAAATGAGTGATTGCAGACCAGAAAGGCATCTTGAGTGGGGTGACATGGTGCCATGAATTGAGTCTCACTTCGCCTAGTGAAATTGAAATAAAGGGTCATGTATGTAGGCACTTGTATCTAGTTGGTACATTGCGCTTTGAAGACAGACAATGGTAGCAAAGAGGCAAATCAGCAAGAAACATCTGTGACCTCACGATGGACAACCCCAGGTGCTATTGTACGGACACCTATTCATCTTTCATTCTAAATCATTAGAATGTTCTCAAGCAAGTTCATCCAATAAAACCACAAGGCTGATCGAAAGTTCTTTGATAGGATAATACAGATAGCTAAGCTAGTAAGTCACTGATTTCCATGGAGTCAGGTGGTATCAGCAACAGATTTTCCAGGACTTCTCTTTATGAAGCAAGCCAGTGAAGGAGAGCCAGAGTTTTGGTCAGTAAAATTCCAAAAAACATTATGAAGCCATTATATCATCGCATGTAGCAAAAAAGTTGTCTAGCTTAGTTAGCAGAACAAATTTCCTATCTAACAAAAATGGGACAACCCAAACATATCAGCTAGGATTGGAATTCAAAACTATTTTCTAGTTTAGTCAAAGTCGATTTTATCATGGCATATGCGATCTAAGTAGCCTGCGAAGAAAAGAATTAAGAAACAAGAATGATAGAAAGGCTTCAACAAAATATAATACCTAGAGTGGAAGAACTGTGATGAGCAATTCAAGCTAAGTCGGTTCACGAGCGACATGGAAGTGCCTCTATTTTTAGAACATATCATCCTAGTGCTTCATCCTCATCTTAAGGCAGTAAGAGTTCTACTTCCAGTACAAGATATAATAGATGTCAAAATTTCACTAATCTGTCTTTCCGACACCCTACCAAATTAGCTGCTACGGTTGAAGAGGGAATCTTCAAGAAACTAAGGCGCTAAAGAAACCACAGTTTGAAGAAAACTTTTGTGATCCTCCATTGCTAACTTGGAAGTCAAGTTTGAAAATTTAGATGATGAAGTGTTGAGGGGTGCTACTTGTCCTCATATTGCAACTACTAATAAGTTATCAAAAATGAAGACGAGCTTACTACAAAATGAAAAATTCCCCAACAGGGAGGTCAATTGTATAGTATGTTCATTGATCATTAACATTTAAATCTGTATAGATGTAATGAGTGGAACCTGACCTACAAAAAAAAAATGCTTAGTGAGTGGAACCTGTGAAGAAATCAAGATTGAAGGTTCACCCACACCACAATCAATATCATGTGGTGTGGAAAATTAACACACAATTGAAGGTTGACAAAGAGCCTTAGCAATATTAGAAAGCTGAAGGAGACAATCATGGATCATATCTTCATACTAAAGCTTTGTCATGTACTTTGGAACAAACATGTATATAGAACTATGACGAACATCAAGATGAATGCAGCAACACTTACTCACTTACCAATGGCTGTAAAAAATAAACTTGTGCTGCGAATATAGGATATTAAATATAAAGAATACCTCTTTATCAATTCACTGGACCTCTGCACCCAGTGGCGTGATGAACCTATTCCTAACTTGAAGGAGTCAAATTCATTTCAATGGAGGGAAGTTGATGGTTATAAATTGATTGGCTGAACAAATGACAGGCTCTAGATGACTGAACAAGGGGTCATGGACCCACAACAATAAATACCTTTTGAGGTCATACAAAACAAGTTCCCGGTAGTTCATCAAGTCTCCATTCATGAATGTCCTGAATTAATCCTCAACTCAATTGTAATTGTGTATTCAGATGTCTTAGCAGTCAATGGTACTTTTAATCATTTCAAAACTTTTTAGTTGGGCTCTTGTGGTGATCCGTGCGTCTTATTTTGGACCTAATTATGGTATTTGGTCTTAGGGTGTTGTTAAGAGTCATAGAATTTTCTTACTAGTCAAAGTCAAAATCAAATTTTTATTTTAGTCCTAGGCACAGTAGAATCGGGAGAAGTCCAGCATGATCCAATAAATATCTATGCAATATTTCAATCCAATCAATTGATTACGAGTCATGAATGCTTGTACGTTGTGTGATATTCCAGACAGGATTCTTAGACTATGATTATTGTTTATAACAAATATGATTATATATTATGTAATATAATTACCACAATTATTATTCTTTGGCTCATTTAGATCAATTCTAACCAGAAGATACGAACAGCCCGAAAGCCTTCGGTTTTGCCTTTGAAATCCTAATTCATGAACATTAAAAATTATCATGCCCGTTCATCCTTTATCATAACACTCCGAAACTTAACACGGTTGCTGTCCAGAATTTCCCCCATTCTGCAATTCCAGTAAATTGTCATGTTTAAAAACATACTTACTACAAATTTTTCCCCTCGGTGAAGCCTATAACCTTTTTGTCTACTAAAAGTTCTCATAAAAACAACCCACCAGAAAATCAGTTGTAAAGTGTATGTTCTTAGTTTTAAAGTGTTATTCCATGTCAGTCAAACTTGTGAAGTGCTTGAATCTGAGAAGGAAGTAAACATGGATGTAAACAGAAATAGAAGATGAGAACAGTCCTTCAAGCATAACAAGCACGTTCCACCCACAAACATGCCTTTGCACTTATCATGCTAAGCTCAAACATCCACTAATCAACTAAACTTGGCTCCTCCACCCATCTAAAATTCAACATCAACAATTGACATCAGAAACGATTTGAGCCATTTCATTACCCTCTGAGAATTAAAGAACAAAAGGTGAGTAATAATTATTGATAAGAACATTTACAATAGCAGGGTAGCCTTTAGTGAATTGAATAAATTAATCATTATTTTCCTGAATTTCACCACAATTGATGAATAGAAATACAAATAAATTACTTGAATTGGAGAGAAGGCAATGAATCCCACTTACCACAGGGGCAATGAATCCCACTTACCACAGGGGCAGAACATGGAACTTAAATGCTAAAATGACTTTTTAGGGTATTTCTATGTCCAATGAGATCCATTAAAATATTTTACTGAAAAGTAAAAGGAACTTAAATTATTAAAACTATTAAAATACTAGAAATCAAAACAAAGTGTGAAAGCTATTAGCTTTTGAGGGACCCCAATTTCATATTATTATTGGTTATAGCAAAACTACCTGTTCCCTTTTCAGGAAGGTTGTATCGATTCGATCTGAGCTCTCTTATTGAGGGCTCGCTTCTTCAAGCTCCGCCCAACTTACACAAGGTGCTGCTCGCTCTCTCTCAGCCACTAGTTTGCATATGGTATGCATGCATATTTGTCAAAACTTGAACTATCCACGAGATATCTAGAATCTAGGGCAGGTGCTGTCAGGGGCACCGACCAGACCCCTTACACTTCTATGTCTAACTACCTAGAACTTTTCATGCATCGGGTGAGTGGGGGAGGGCAAGGACGATCTCCAACTACCTATATAATTCTACATAGCCAAAGAGGACTAGAGATTATGTGAGCAAATTCTATTAATATTGAAAAGATAACACAGCAGATTGTAAAAAATCATTTTGAATCCTCCTCCCAATAATTTTCCAACCTTGATAGCCAGCTAGCAGGGGATGCATAAGTTATTAGTTACACATATCCTATATGCAACCACAACAACAACAATAATAAAGATAATAAATACTGGGGTTACAAACTTTGAATACTTCACTAAAATTCCCGCATAGAACTTATAAATACAGAAGGATAAGAGCATTTCTTATTTTGTGCATATAACACAACTCAAAGAAGCTCTTACAGACCTTGAGATTGCTAACAATAGATTGGGCATCAGGAACTGATGGCTGCAGAGAATACTCTGCAAGAAGAGGCAGCAAACTTGAGACAAATGTTGATCTTTCTTCTTGTGCAGCCTGAAAGAACCAAAACATGATCGACAAAATTCAATTTTCTGACATAAATAACTTCAAAAAATGATAAGCATTTGTAAACGTCTAATATGTTTCTCTTAATTTCATTCATGCGATAACATGTACTAAATAGGTACTGAAATAATTTATGTACAATAATGAAAATTTAACTTAAAAATGACCAATAGTTGTTCAACATAAATCATAAGAATATCTTATTTTTCTTTTCTTTTTTTGAAGAGCAGGGGCTGGGGAGGCATTCTAGTAGCTACATTGAATCACCAATCCTAGCATACATCACTTACTGACTGGATGAAAACCTAGTGCAGTCAAAGGAAGTTCGAAAACCACAAACAGCTCATCTCTAGTTGGAATTTGGACACAACAGTGAACATGTCAGATAAATACTTAACCACTTTTGGCTTCACAGAAGAGGCACCAGCACCACATCAGTGAAACATACACTAGATCTGAAAGAAATATACCTGCAATGCGTATGTAAGACGTATATTTTCCTCAATTATGTCTTGTCTGTATGAGAGGGCTTTAGATGCAGCATCAACAAGGTCTTGCTGCTGCTGATCAAAGGCCTAGCAGCAAGCATCAAGTTCAAACACTTCCCATTAATGAGAGAGAGAGAGAGAGAGCATGAAATAAAAAAGAAGCATGAGATGAATCCTGCCTACCATACGCATATAAGCAATGCGCTTTTCCAAAACATATTTCTCATTGCGTACTTGTGCTTCCTATCAATGATATCATAAATAATAAGTTGGAAGTAACAACAAAACAAGAAATTCTACTTGGCAATATCTGAAGATCCCAGATGACAGTCACCTTGATTGAGAAGTCAGAAAGATGTTTCCGCAACTGCAAAATCTCTTCTTCATGTTCCCGAATCTTAACAAAAAAATCCTACATATATATATTCATCAGACAACAGACAAGAAAAACCTTGCAAAGATAGCATTAGCTCCATTAAAATCAATGTCTAAGAATATGACAACTTAAAGAGATTTTTCAGATAGTACCTGCTTCCAGAGGCTAGAATTATTAACATCAGCCATAGGCATCAGACCATGTCCAGATAAATTAAACCGCGGATCACAGTCTCCTTCCATTTGATGCCTAACAAAATAAATATGATGTCATTTTCAATTTTATGCATCACTCACTAACATTATCAAGAAAAAATTCCATTGGCGATCCATTTTATCTGTGTGAATTTTTTTTACATCATATGCCAAATACCTGCTGGGAGAAAAGGATGTTGTAGATGGTGAAGAAAATTGATAGAAGCCAGCATTATCTACAGGAGTCTGACCACCAAGCACCACCTTCAAAGTCCCATTGATTTTGCTACTCTCAGAGCGGCTTTCAGCACGAGTTTGTATGGCAGGATCCTCATGATTTTGCATGATATCTTGTTGAACTATAGGACCAGATGGATCAATTAGAAAAGTGCCACCAGTGCCTCTAACCCCATCTCCTTGATTTACCACAGAGGAGTCTAACTGATGAGCTCTGTATGGTCCTTGAGCACGATCATCCCAACGATCAACTAAACGAGGTCTTCGAGCTATTGAGTAATCTGATTTCTGCAGAAAGTGCAGATTTTCAAATATTGGGTAACAGAAAATGAATGATTTCACATGTAAAAGGCATACACTGATTCCATTTTGTAAAAGATACATGCCACAGAGAGATAAGCACCAAAGTTGCCCTTACTATAGAGCACTAAACTAATAATCGCACAAATTAGAACTGCAAAGCCCATGCCACAATTATTGTAAGAAACTTACCAAATATGAAATAAGGAACTCTGATGAGCCCTTTTTACCAAATTGGCGAGGAGATAATACAGTAGCCAAATGAAGTCTTGTACTGACAGAAAGAGCTCAGAAGTTTAAATGTAACTAATACCTTTAAAGCAATGGCCTCGCCATTTCATCATCAGAAAATTTACAAATATGCAACATTCCCTCTTTCTTCTGGGAAGGGCTTCAAAGCACCTTCATCATGTCAAAAGTAATGACAGAAAGAGCTCAAAATTTTAAATGGAAGTAATGCCTATAAAACAAATGGAATAGGAAAGGTCCAAAGTTTAAATGAGAAACCACAATGAGCCCTATCTATAACAAACTAGCCAACTAATATTACCCAAGCCAAATGAAGTTTTGTAATGACACAAAGCTCCAAAGTTTAAATGGAGGTTATGTCTTCATATCAAACAACTGAGGACCAAAACACAGCTGCAGCCTTTGTGGAGAAGAAATTAAAGAGGCAATCCAATTTGCTATTCCAAAGACTATGATTGAAACGTTCCTGGTAGTGGTGCAGATTGGTCTGCAATTAGTGGTGGAAAAGGTTTTTCGAGGAGAGCGCAGGTAGAAAAAGTATCTTCTGCTTGGATAGAAATAAGATCCCAAGGCCTGATGAGATTTCATTGGCTTTATTTCAAGATTGTAGTGACACTTTGGAAGGAACACTCGTCATCGTCACTTTAGTTTGAGTACATGACTTTACAAAATCATCACCAAGGTTCCCTCATCATCTAGAAGTTTTGCAGTATACCCCCTGCCCAATCTGCTTGTACAAGAGAAGTGATTTAGGATGTTCCAATGATTGCTAATCAATCTTTAGACAATTAAAAATCCCAGCAGACAAGGTATTGTCTTCAAGTGTACTTCCAAAAGGCCTATGATTATGTGGAATGGGGTTTTGCTGGTCATTTCAAGAATAGGAATACAAAAGGCTTTGACTCCCTATGAGGAAGGTAGATTTTGAAATATGCTTGTTCCCTACTTCCTTTAAGAAACTATTGGTTAATGAAAATCCAAAATGATCAAATCAAACAAAGCCTCCAGAGGCATTAAGCAGGGCAAACCCCATTGACATTTTCTTTTACCTTGGTTGTTAACGTGCTCAAAAAATGTTTATGTAGGTGAGGTTTTAGATTTAGTTGCAGGTCTTGAGGTGGATACGTAGAGAGCCATGCTTTCGCATTTACAATTTGCAAATAATATGATTTTCTTCCCCTGACAAGGACAAGAACTGAAATTTTAATTGCATTCTAAAAAATTTTCTAAGAGCATGTCACTTGGGATCTTTGAACCATTCAGCTTCTATTGATGGGAGTGGGATTGAGACCCTTTGGCCCCGTTTGCTTCACAGGATGGGATAACTGATAAGGTGGGAGTTCAAATTTCATCTTGTGGGGTGGAATAAAATTTGTAACCCTCTCCAGCAAGGTGGATTGGGTATTAGAAGCTTTCGTCAATTCAACCGAGCTTTATTAGGCAAATGGTTGTAGAGGTATGTAGAGGAGGAGGGCCACTTCTGGAGAAGGGTGATTGATAGCATGCATGGGGTACATCATGGAGGATAGTTTTCTGAGGAAGTCAGGGACTCTTACAGGGTAGGCCTGTGGAAAGGTATTAGGAGGTGATGGGTTGAGTTCTTCAAATAGGTGGAGTTTGCGGTGGGCGAGGGAAGTTGAATCCGATTTTGGCAGGATGCTTGTGTAGGGATATTCCTTTATCTGTGGCCTTTCCGGATCTGTTTAGCATCGCAGCAAATAAGGAAGCTCTGGTTGTAGACTACTTGAGATTTACTAAACCTCTCTTTATCAGGCCCTTTTTAAGATTGGGAATTAGAGTGTATCATAGTTGCTTATGTGTATAAAGCTAAGGTGAATACGGGTTCAGTGGATTTGATCAAATGGAAGCAGAATAATGGGAAGTTTTCGGTCAGGTCATACTACTTCTTGATTTCTGGTGGGATGAGAAATGTTTTTCCCTCAACATGTATTTGGGGCGTTGGTGTGCCCACAAAGGTGGCTTTTTTTTTTTATGGACAACTACTTTGAACTCTATCCTTACTATAGACAATTTAGTTAGGAGAGGTTTCAAATTTCCTAACTTGTGTTGTATGGGTAGAAAGGCTGAGGAGTCCGTAGATCATTTGATGCTTCATTGTGAGGTTGCTAAGGAGCTTTGGGCCATTCTTTTGTCAGTTTTTGGGGTGTACTGGTTTATGCCAAAATCAATTCTCAAGTTATTGGAAAGCTGGGAGAAGGGGTGTAGAGTAACGAGTAAGAAAAAAGTGCGGAGAGTAGCTCCATTAGGCATTATGTGGTGCATCTAGAGATAGAGGAATCCTTGTACTTTTGAAGACATTTGTATGGCAGTACATAAGTTGAAATCATGCCTGCTGCATAGCTTACATTTTTTGTGTAAAGGGAACTTTTGTGATCCTCATTTTCTCTTATAGAATTTATTGATGAGCTTAACTTCCGTGTTGAGCTTTTTTTATTGGTTTTTGTACATAGGTTGCGCTCCTTTTAGTGCCTTTCAATGACACTTCTAATTATCAAAATAAATAAATAATAGGACACATCTGGATGGGTGTCCGACAAGTATCAAGGGAGTGTCGACGCGAACACAACACCTTCTTATAAGTCTCTGTACTTCTTAGATGAAAAGTCTAGGGAAAGTCAAGGTAAAATTTTTTGAATTTTGGTGAAAGGGCTAAAACAAAGATTCTTGAATTTTTGGAAGGTCAAGGTAATAAATTTTAATTTTGTTGGGGCTAAGGAAAAAAAATTTGAATTTTGGAAGGTCAAAAGGAAAAATTTTAAATTTTAATTTTTTTTTGTGGGGGGGGCGCGGGGCCATCAGACACTCTTATTGTAAAAATACTCAAATCAATAAGGCTTAAATGAAATTTTATCAAAGTAAGGGGGGCCATTGTCCATAGGTAGTTCCGTCCCTAATGGAACACTAACAGCCCATTCCTCAAGGAAGAATGATATGCAACTTCAGCTACTTAAGGGCGAGTTGATGTCCACCACATAAAAGCAACAGACTACAAATGAGTATTTCACAAAGGTAAATTCTCTCTACAGTGAAATTTCAGATTTAGATCCTTCTTCAAAATGAATGAAGAACGAATAAGGAGGATTATTATCTATGGGTTCAAACCCAAGTATCAGAGTTTCATTACAGCCATACAAGATTGGCTAACACAAGCTTTGCTTAAACAATTAGAAAATTTATTGGCCAACCAAGAGATTTTGGTCAACAAATGGTTGGGGAGGAACCGCTCTTTAGTGGCAATAGGAGAGGATTACACAGTGGACAAAGCAGACAGAGAGACACTGAAGTTAAGAAAAGAGAGAACCACCAAGCTCTAAGGCAGAGAGTAAAGTGAAGTCAGTTGTTTGAAGTGAGCTAAGCAAGTAAAGTGAGTAATGTGAGCAAAAGTGTGAGGTAATGTCGTGCAAAGAGTGAGTGAACCTAGTGTTGTGTGAATAGAGTGAAGTCAGCAAGTGCAACAGCGAGTTGTCCTTGGTGAGTGTGCTGAGTGCAAAGTGGGAAGTAAAGAGTTTGTGTGGACGAGCACCAAGGTATGACGCAATTGAGGTGTCTCTAACTAGTGTGTATGTTGTTGTACATGTCTCTATGTGAGTGGTTCATGTGAAGAAACTTGTGTGTATTTTTGTTATTGTGCTCCAATAAAAGCCTCTTTCCATTGCGTGGTCAACAGCTTCTATATTAGGAGCTTCAATAAGAGGGCAAAAATAGGCAATGGTTAGGTTGCAGATGCTGATTTTGTACTATAGATGAGGAAGAACTTTTGCTGCCCCCTTCAATTACCATATTGTTGAAGAAGAAAACTTCAATGAAATTCATAAGGGTTGTATCTCCAAAGACTCAAATCTCGAATCAATTGCAACAAATTTACCGTTAAATATTTCATCCATAGCACAAACATGTTGCTTGAAACTTATGATTTCAGATTGCAACTCATTACAACTTACGCCCCCCAGGATTTAGAAAATTGAAATAACAAATATTATCATTCACTAACAAAACCATCCTATAATCTCTACCTCAATATTAGTTATCCAACAAGATAACATTGAAAATCCAAGTTTTCATATACTGCTCTACATCTGCAGCCTTCAATGACTACAGCAACACTTACAACAGGGAAACTGAAGTCTATAAGAAAGTTGAAATTAAATAATCCACCAGGCACACATGCCAATGGCAGCATATCAATAAAATGTCGAAGGAGCCAGGCAAACAAGCATAGACATTGTGTAGTAATGTACTCTAAAGTCTAAAATAGTATTAAATGTTCTAAAAGAAAGTAAGGAAGAATACAATTGGCTGTTTGTTGTAATATCAATGAAACAATTCTACACAGAATATTAGCTAACTCATCAATATATATACTAAAATATGTGCATGATATGTATACTTTAGCTAACTCAACAAAACAATTATAGCTAAGACAACTTAACTAGTGACCTAATGGAAACGGAAACAATACAAAGAAAACATTTTTTGGGCACCCATGTTAAAGCACTTACATAATTTTCAAGTTCCTGATTCTTTTTCTGAAGTTCAGTCCTCAATCTAGTATTCTCCTCAACCTGAGAAGAGCAACACAAGATAGAATGAGCAACCTACCTTAAAACAATACAAAGTCAGAGCAACCACTAATACAAATAAACATCTTACTACTTTCCGACCTTCATAAGCATTTTTTAACATTTTAAACTAAAATTATAAACAAATTCAAGTCTCCAAGCACAATAGCATATCGTTGCAGGTAAACCACAAGACGAAACATACTTGCCCCATTAACATGCATATAATGGATCAGCTAGCCCCTTCCAACATCTGTCATAGACTCATAGCATGCTCTAGAGTCTACACTGAGAGGAGCTAGATCCACGGTTGTGTGATGCATAGCTTAAAAATCACCAGTGACTTTGACTAAACAAACTTCACAACCAGCCATGAAAGCATGGTAGATGCAGGGAGCGTAGAGGGGTTATGCCCCCCCCCCCCCCCCCCCCCCCCCCCCCGCGGAGGGCTAAAAAAAAACCACTGGAAAAAAAGAAAAAAAAAAGTTTCAACCAAAAAAAAACAGTGGACATATGTAGCTGGTGATACCTCCCTGTGAAATAATATCTCCATCATGGCAAAAAGAGTTATAAAAAGTAAGATGCTCTATACTCAAGTTCTAATATTTCCACTCTTACCCCCACTCCCAAGTTGTTTCATTTCAAGCTGTCCCCATGCCTAAATTATCAGTACACAATTTTCCTTGTTCACACAATGACCTTTTTGGAACCATGCAGTGGCCCCTGATTTCATCACTTCCCCACAACATTCCTGTACCCATTAACGCTTGTGCATTCCCCACAAATTATAGATCATAAACAATAAGTGAATATAGGACAACAACTGAATCAGATACCATGTGCCATCAAAATTCATTATTACAAATTATTAAAGTAAATAGTTTATATCACATAGAAAATGAGTTAAGACTTATTTATCAAGAAAATAAAAAACTATACAACCCACTAATCAACCACTTTCTTAATTATTGATAGAATAATTCTAGTTAACATTCTATTCCTTTTGTGACTAAAAATTTAAGTAATCTAAATATTTGCTTCTACCATAAACATTTCAAACTTTCCTAAACATATAATATTTTAAATATAAAACAAAGCATGAATAAAAATACACCATTCTATGGCAAGACCTTTTAATAATGCCCAATATCATTTAATTTTCTTTTTGTTCCTGGTACAGAGGAATAGTAAATCAGCCTCATTGAGGCAGTCTAACAAAAAAAAACTAACTGCTAGACCAACAAGGCGCAAAACCACTGGACACCGCCGCGCGGGGGGGGCGGGGGAGCCAAATTTTTGGGTCCTCCACTACATGGAAAGGAAATTGTGGATGCTGAAATTATTATATATGTGCAAATGTAAACTTACACATATTTTTGCAATACAAGCACTATGCAAAAGAACTTCACATTGTATAAATACACCAGAGAAGATAATAAACTGTAACATAATAATGAAATGCATAATCTATAGACAAAAATTTAAGATTTACCCAATTTAAACTTGAAGAGCTCTGTTACACCTGTAAGCTTTCGAAATAGCAGTTTGGGGACCAGGCTCTGGTACTTGGGTACTTAAAAGTTCTTCCATTGTTCTTGGAGGATTCCTTATCATACTTAGCAATGTCTCCTTTCCTCAGCTTTTTGCCTTACCAACCTTTATCATTTCTTATTTAAAACAGAAAAAATGAAAGGGAAAAAAAAAGTTTGAAACTCCAATCTTTCTCTAGGGAAAAAATGTGCACAAGCACCTTAACAAACCTAAATTAGAAGATGCTTTAATCCAAACTACCTAGGGTCCGCTATATGAACCATCTTTTGCTAGTCAACTCATAATTTTTTAGGATTCACATTTTAAAATGATATATTTAAGGTTACAAAATTACAATTTTTGAATTGATGGAGGGACTTATAACCTTGAAAAGAGGATTAGATACTAGTCCATAAACTAATAGTTATAGCAACCACCAACTGAACTCCAGTAAAGGAAATAATAGTTGCATATAAAATCCTCAGAAATATTTTACATTTTTTAATAAATAACATTGTATGAAAAAAAGGCGCCAAAAACGGTGCAACCCTGTACACACAATATACAAAAGAGCTATACACCTAAACTGCTATATATGGACAGGAAAATACAATTTCCCCCAAAGATCTATAAAAGAGAGTGAAAAAAAGCCCGATTCTCTCCCAGACAAATAAGTAGGATGAGACCCGCACCTCTCCCTTTAGACTATCTATTACTTTCTTTGCACAAATGCCACATAATGCATAAAAGAGCTGCCATCCAAACCTTCCAAACACCCCCCCCCCCCCCCTCCCTCCCTCTCTGATGACTCCATGCCTTAATTTTGATAATAACAAAATAATGTGTTAAGGATTTAATGACTTTACCTAGTAAACAGATCATGTTATGCCTTAATCTCGTTAGGATTATGACTTGAAGCTTGATATAATGAAAATATTGAAGATCTTGTATTTTGAAAGCTTATCACGCATATTGAAGGTTGTTGAGCTATGATAAAAGATTGATAAAGAACCTTACAACAAGATTATGTCCATAATTTTATCTCAAAGATATTGAAGGTGCCCAAAGATGATAAAAATCTACTAAAGATCTACACAAGACATGGAAGCTCACTTTGAATATATTGAAGATGTCTTCGAATAAGGGAAGACTAGTTAATGGAAAGATCACAAGACATGGGAGCTCTAATTGAATATTTGAAGAAGTCTTGAATCAGTGGAAAAAGCTATATTGATTAAAGAATTCTACAAGAGATTAAAATGGATTGATTCCATTAAAGGTGTTCTTGATGATCAACATACTTTGAAGAAGTCTTTTCAAGCCTTGAAAGCTACATTTGGATGATTCTTGAAGAGCTTGAAGATTTTGAATAAGATTGAAGAAGATTGGCAAAAGGTTGATATCTCTGGGTAAAAGAGTCGACCCATGAATTCCAAAGGTTGACATATTAAAATAGTGGCACTAGACAAGAAGTCTTTAACAAAAAGGGTTTATCCCTTTTATTCCAAAAGTCAACACATTGATTTAGAATGCAAAGTATTGAAGAAAGTTCAAAAAGGATCGACAAATCGTTTCTCATGAGTCCACACGTTTCGACAGAACCTTGATGAAGTTTGGTAAAAATTAAAAAGAGTCAACTCCTATTTCTTAGAGGTTGACACATTTGTACAGAGAGTTGAGGACACTAGCATAAGAACAAAAAGGGGTCAACTCATAAAAAAAAGGGTCAAACACATTTTCTGCAACGGCTAGTTTTTTTAACGTTCTATCAGTGCAATCTTGCATTTAATGCACTCCCAACCACCACCAGCGACTAAAATCAATGCAAGGCTATAAATACAAGAACCCCACAGCATTTATACATAAGAATACAAGATTATAAGTGTTGAATCAAAATTAAAGTTGAGAAATTCTGAGCCCTAACTGTCATATTCTTTTTGCTAAGTGATTAGAGTTATTGCTGAGCCTACACTTGTTTATCTACTCTTTATGAGAGATACCCATTGTATAAACTTCATTTATTTCACTTAGGTGGGTTTGTAAACATGTGATTTTGAGTGTTCTTAGTAAAAACACTTGTGTTTGAATAAAACTTAGACAAAATTACTTAGGTCTTTGAGAATTTGGAAAGAACTCTTGTAAACAGTGAGTTGGGCACTTGGGTAACTAGCACCTGCTGTGTAAAGGAATTTTGCATAGTGAAAGAACTTTCATGGAGATTTTGGGGGTGAGGATGTAGTTCACACGTTGTGATTGAACCTCGAAAAATCTTGGTGTTCATCTTGTGCTTTGTTTTCTAGCTTTGCATTACATTATTTGATTATTGCATTCATCCATTGCTAAGCTATTGTTCTATTGATTAATTAGTTTTTAATTGCATTATTTGCCATTAATCTTGAAAAAACCAATTTACCCTGCTCTTGGGTTGCATATTTGGACCAACAATTGATATCAAAGCTAGTACTCTTTTAGAGTTTTAACATCCTTAGAGTTAATCCATAGTAACTATGAGTGTCCTATGTAAAGAAGAAAGGAAAGAAAGGCAAAGGCAAAAGAGCTCTATCTGCCACCACTTGGAGTAAAGAAGAGGGGTCAAGCTCAGATGAAAAAATTGAATCTCAAGAGGTTGCAAACCTATGTCTCATGGCACAAGAAGAAGAAATAGAGGTACTATCATCTAAATGAATTACAAGATGTTTTTGATGATTTACTTGCTTAAATTTAAAAAGATGGGCGTCAAAAACACTCTTCTCAAAAAGATGGTTCCCACTCTCACAAAGAAAAATGAAGTTTTACAAAATGCCAATGAAGTTTTGAAAAAGGAAAATGTTGTTTTGAAAAAAAAAAAAAAGATGAAAGATTTAAACAAATCTCTTGCTCTCTTTTTCTTTTAAAAAGAAAAAGTTTTTCAAAATTCATTTCGAAGCTCCTGTAAGAAAATCACAGATTACATGCTTTTATTGTCAAAAGAAAGAGCATACAGCAAGCCAATATTTTCTAATGCAAAAATCACACGCTGCCAAGAAAACTTTGGTTCCAAAAGGAACATTGAAGACTAAACCCATGAACCCAAGATAGCTTGGGTACCAAAAGTCAAAACTTGAGTTACTCTTTGTGTAAGTATGTCTTCAAGCAAAATCCAAAAAGGACTATTGGTACTTGGACAGTGAATGTTTAAGACACATGACTAGTAATGAAATTCAATTCACATCTCTTACACCAAAGGATGGAGACTTAGTTACTTTTGGAGATAACAGCAAAGGCAAAATCATTGGTATAGGTAATATTGATAAAGATTCTTCAACCTCTATTGAAAATGTTCTTCTTGTTAAAGATCTTAAGCATAATCTTTTGAGTATTAGCCAATTGTGTGACAGGTTTTAAAATTGTTTTTTAATATTCAAAATGCATTGTTATGAACATCAATGATAACAAGACCATATTGACTGGTCATAAACGAGGCAATATTTACATTTTTTACTTAAATGATTTATCTTCTTGCAAAATAAAATGCTTTACTACTGTGAACAGGGAAGATAGTTGGTTGTGGCATAGAAGGTTTGGTTATACAAGCATGAGTATCATTTTAAAGATTTCCAAAAATGATTTGGTCAATGGACTTTCCAAACTCAAATTTGAAAAAAATAAAATTTATGATGCTTGTCAAAAAAAAGTCTCTTTTAAATCCAAAAACATGATTTCCACATCTAGGCCACTTAAACTAATATATATGGGTTTATTTGGACCTACTCGAACTCTTAGTTTGGGAGGTAAGCAATATGTTCTTGTCATTGTTAATGATTACTCAAGACCCACTCGGATATTCTTTCTTGCTCACAAGGATAAAACAATTATCTTCTTCACAAAATTTTGCAAAAAAGTTCAAAATGAAAAAGGTTTTACAATCCCAACAATTAGGACTGACCATGGTAGTGACTTTGGCAATCCTTTTGAAAAGTATTGTGATGAAAATGGTTTTGAACATAATTTTTCAGCTCGTACGACACCTTAACAGAATGGGGTTGTTGAGAGAAAGAATAAGACTCTAGAAGAAATGGTGAAAACCTTACTTTGTGAAAATAATTTGTCAAAATACTTTTGGGCAAAAGCTGTTAACACAACCTACTATGTTTTAAATAGAATTCTGTTTAGAAAGTTTTTTAACAAAGCTTTAGAAAGAAAGAAAGCCAAATATTCCATACTTTAGAGCTTTTGGATGCAAGTGTTTTGTTTTGAACAACAACAAAGATCAGCTCAAAAAGTTTGATGCAAAATCTTATTAAGGTATTTTTCTTAGCTACTCTACACACAGCAAGGCTTATAGAGTTTTCAATAAAAGTACATTGGTTATTGAGGAATTTGTACATGTTACCTTTAATGAACTAAATTTTTTGCGTAGAAATGTTATGAGTGATAATGTAGATGATATGGAGGAAAACATGGACAATCTAACCATCAATCAAAACTTAAATGAAACCTCACAAAAGGAGAAAGATGAACAAGACATTCCTTTAAATTGACAAGATAAGGATCAAGGGCTACCAAAGGAGTGAAATTTATTCACAACTCATCCACAAGATCAAATATTAGGTGATCTATTACAAAGGATAAGGACAAGATCGTCTCTTATAAATATATATAATCATCTTGCATTCTTGTCTCACATTGAACCAAAATCTTGTCAAGGAGCTAAACATGATAAATATTAAACTTTGGCAATGCACTAAGAGTTGAACCAATTTTAAAGGAATGAGGTTTGGAACCTTATACCTAGACCTAAAGATAATCCAGTTATTCGAACAAAATAAGTTTTTAGAAACAAAATGGATGAATCAAGAACTGTTGTGAAAAATAAGCCAAGGCTAACAATACAAGGCTATAATCAAGAGGAAGGAATTGATTTTGATGAGAGCTATGTACCTGTAACTAGATTAGAGGCCATTATGTTGCTTGCATTTTCATGTTTCAAAATTTTGAAACTTTATGACATGGATATGAAAAGTACATTTTTTAATGATTTTATTTCTGAAGAGGTATATGTAGAGCAACCTCCTGATTTTGAAAATCCAAAATTTTTAAATCATATTTTTAAACTTACAAAAGCACTTATGGTTTGACACAGGCCCCAAGGGCAAGGTATGAAAGGTTACGCAAATTTTTTATTAAAAATAATCTTACAAGAGTAAAGGTTGATACAACACTTTTTATAAAGATTAGAGATCATGACATGCTTATTATGCATAGATGATGACATTATATTTGGCTATACTAATGAAAAGCTTTGCAAGGAATTTATTAAGTATATGTAGGGTGAGTTTGAAATGAGCATAATGGGATAACTCAACTACTTTTTTGGACTTCAAATCAAACAATCAAAGAAAAAGATCTTCACCAGCCAAGCTAAGTACATCAAAGATCTGCTCAAAAAGTTTGGAATGAAAAATGCAAAACCATTATGTACTCCCATGAATAATTCAATAAAGCTTGACAGTAATGAAAAAGGTATTTTTGTAGATACCAAATTGTATAGAAGTATAATTGGATCATTGCTCTATTTGATAGCAAATAGGCTTGATGTTATGGTTACTGTATACTTATGTGCTAAATTTCAATCCAATCCTAAAGAATCACATGTTATTACTGTTAAGAGGATCTTTAGATATCATAAGCACACTCTAAAACCTAGGGTTATGGTACCCTAAAGGCTCTTCATTCAACCTTATGGGCTATTCAAACGCTGACTATGTTAGAAGCTAAGTGGATAGAAAGAGCACTAGTGGCTCTTGTCAATTTCTTGGTAATATTCTTGTCTCATGGTTTAGCAAGAAGCAAAATTTAGTTGCACTCTCTACAGCAGAGGCTGAATATATAGCAGCCAGAAGTTGTTCTACTCAAGTACTCTAGATCAAACACCAACTAGAGAATTTTGGACTCACTTTTGATCACATTCCTATTAGATATGACAACATAAGTGCCATCAATTTGACCAAGAACTCTATTTAACATTTTCGAACAAAGCATATTGAAATTAGACATCATTTTATTCACGATCATGTGCAAAGAGCTGATATTAACCTTGATTTTGTGAGCACTAAACATCAATTCGTTGATATCTTCACAAAACCATTGAGTAAAGATAGATTTTACATGATTAGGAAAGAATTGAGGATGACCAATCCTTTAACTTGATTAATTATCTTGTTATATATGTTTGTTTGTGCATTTGAATCATTGAAACTTGATTGCATGCTTATTTGATTCATTATATGTCATTTGAAAGTCATTTATGAATTTCATGAGAAAATAGGTCGGCCCATTTTAATAGAAAGCTCAGACATTTTTGGCAGAAAAATAGTCAACCCCCTGAAGACAAGAGTCTACCCATTTGCATAAATGCTCACATGCCTATAAATGCTCTATTTTGCCCCAAATCAGACACTTTCTCTCTCTCTCAATCAACCAACACCCAAACTGCAAAATCCACCGAAAATCCCTCCTTTAACATCTATAAATCTCATATTCGAACCACTAAATCTTCACACAACCACTCATAACATCCATTGTAACTTTCAAATGGCACGCAAAACTGCTAAACCAAGAAAGGAGAAGCAAACCCTAGTAGAGTCGACCCCCAAATCAAAGGGAAGGAGAAAGGACAAAGGGAAATCATCCAGGGCTTCTAAGAAGAGGAAGGGAAAGCAAGTTGTGGAGGAAGGGGACTTTCCTAAGGACAATGTCTACATAAAAAACAATCCATCCAAGATAAGTATGATCAAGATTTCTTTTCTAGAGTTATTTTAAATGGTAGATGGATAGATTATGATTTCTTTGCTAAAGAGAAGTTTATCTTTAAACCTAAACTTGAGAAGCTTGAATGGAAACCTATAACATTGTTAAGAGATGATATTTACCCTGAGTTGGAAGGGCAGTTTTATGCCCATGCCAAGAATGAGAGGGCAAGTGTGAATATCTCTAGTTATGTTAAGGGTGTTTCTATTCTTCGCACAAATGGTGTAATTTATCAAATTTTGGGTGTTAGTGCTGGTGGAGAAATAGGGAAGAAGAAAATTGATAGATGTCCAACTCTAACTATTCACTGATGCTAGTCTTCAATCCATTGCCAAAGAACTTCCATTGGAATCAAGAATTGTCCACCACTTTGTATGCCACATATTCATTCCTAAAGGAAGGACGTTTGAGTACATTTCTGACAAGGAATTACTTTTCATGTTGGCTTATTTAACTAAAACCAAGGTTGACTTGGCTGATTACATACTGAACCACATGCTTAAGGCAACTAGAACAAATGTGAGTTTGCCCTATGGAATTTTTCTGACAAAGGTCTTGAAATACTTAAAGGTTGATTTGTCCAACGAAAAAAAGAGAACCCCAAATCCAAATTCTAATGAGTACAACCACAAAATTTTGTGACTTTGTCAAGAATAAGGTATTACTTCAACACTCAAACCAAGACTTGGACACCAAAGAAAGAAAGAGTTGCTGGTGGAAGTGCAACCCCAAGGGCTAGCACATATGAGAGGTGAATACTCTATAACACAAAGGGAACTCTTTCCCATGGACATTGTGCCTAGCAACTATTTCATACAAATGGAAGTCTTGACGATTATGATGAAAGAAATGAAAAAATATCAAGAAGAGATGTTCACCAAGCTTGACAAGAAAATTAATAATAAAGCATTGAGGTTGCTAACCACTAAGAAGAAAGTAAGGGAAATGAGCAAATCTTTTGTGACTAAGGGAAACAATTTGAAAATCAAAATTTCCAATAACATTGCTGTCTCATCTGAGCATATTGGAAAATATATCTAGCAGATCATTGGAAATTAGTACAAGCCCCTCTTTCTAGAACCAGCAAAGTTTGCAAAGGAGGATTCTCCTCATCCCTCACAACCGTCAACTCAACTGGAGCAAGACCTGACCCTTATGCCCTAACCCCACCAGAAGCAAGCTCTCACAGATATGGCTTGAGGCAAAAGAATCCAACCTCCAAATTCATCAACACTGTTGATGACTCTATTGACCTATCTCAAACCCCACCTCCCAAAGGCAAATGAGCATCTGTGCATTTGCATTTTCATTTTTGTATTTGTATATTTTGAACAACACTTTTAAATAGGATGGTGTATCATCCTTTAAGACAATTATGTTGTAATATTTTGTCGATATTTTTGTTTAACTTTTATGGATGCTTATCTATTATATTTGCTCTATTTTGGTATCACCTTAATAGCTTGAACTGATGAGTTGTTTGCTATCTTAACAATAATTCTTTTCATATTTTAAAATTTTTTGTTATTGTACCTGTCTTTAAATTCTATATAACTCTTTCTGATGAGTTAACAAAAGGAGAAAGAAAGTATTGATATGAAGAAGAAAATGAGTTTAATACAAAAAGGGGGAGATAGTGCATTGCTTTGGTATTTGAACTCTCTACATAATTGGAGAGAAGTATGAAAGAAGAAAATGTTGATGTTGAATTATCTGGTATGAAGAAGTTATTGAATTGCATAAGGAGGAGAAGACTTTGTTGAAGAAGTCTTTCTCTGTCTCTATACTTTGCACTTTTTTATAATCTGAACCTTTCTCTTGCTTTGAACACTGAGAATGCATTGAGTACATAAAAAAAGGAGGAGAAACTTTATTACTCCACGCAGGTAACATTATCTGAGCTAGTATTTTCTAATATTGCACATTGTTGATTTCATTAGATATTGATTATTTGTTCATATTGGTTAAGATTTTGTCATCATCAAAAAGGGAGAAATTATTGACTCCATGCCTTGATTTTGATGATAACAAAATATTGTGTTAAAGATCTAATGACTCTACTTAGTGTGCAAATTATATTATGCCTTACTCTCATTAAGATTATGACTTAAAGCTTGATATAATAAAGATATTGAAGATCTTGTATTTTGAAAGTTTATCAAACATGTTGAAGGTTGTTGAGCTATGACGAATGATTGATGAAGAACTTTACAACAAGATTATGTCCATAATCTTATCTCAAAGAGATTGAAGATACCCAAAGATGATGAAAATCCACTAAAGATCTATACAAGAAATGAAAGCTCACTTTCAAGATTTTGAACATGTCTTGGAAGAAGGGACGACCAGTTAATGGAAAGATCACAAGACTTGAAAACTCTAGTTGAAATTTGAAGAAGTGTTGGATCAATGGAAAAAGCTATATTGATTGAAAAACTCTAAAAGAGATTAAAATGGATTGATTCCATTGAAGGTGTTCTTGATAATCAACATACTTTGAAGAAGTTTTTTCAAGCCTTAGAAGCTATATTTGGATGCTTCTTGAAGAGTTTGAAAACTTTAAAGAAGATTGGGGAAAACTGGTAAAAGGTTAATGTCTCTGGGTAAAAGAGTTGACCCGTGAATTTCAAGGGTTGACATATTGAAATAGTGGACTGGAGAAGGAATCTCTGACAAAAAGGGTCGACCCCTTTTTTCCAAGAGTCGACACATTGGTCTTGAATGCAAAGTCTTGAAGAAAGTCCAAAAAGGGTTGACACATCGTTTCTCAGGAGTCAACACATTTGGACAGAGTCTTGATGAAGTCTGGTGAAAATCAAAGAGAGTTGACTCCTATTTCTCAGGGATTGACACATTTAGACAAAGAGTTAAGGACGCTGGCATAAGAACAAAAAGGGTCAACTCATACAGAAAAAGGGTAAACACATTTGCTGCAACAGCTAGTTTTTTTAACATTCTGTAAGTGCAATCTTGCATTTAATGCACTCCCAACCACCACCAGCGGCTAAAATCAATGCAAGATTATAAATAAAAGATCCCCATAGCATTTATACATAAAAATACAAGATTATAAGTGCTGAATCAAAGATTAAAGCTGAGAAATTCTGAACCCTAATTGACATATTCTTTTTGCTAAGTGATTAGGGTTATTGCTGAGCCTACACTTACTTATCTACTCTTTATGAGAGATACCCATTGTATAAACCTCATTTATTTCAATTGGGTGAGTTTGTAAACCTGTGAATTTGACTATTCTTAGTAAAAACACTTATAACTTTGAGTAAAACTTGGACAAAATCACTTGGGTCCTTCAGAGTTTGGGAAGAACTCTTGTAAAATATGAGTTGGGCACTTAGGCAACTACTACCTGCTGTGTAAAGGATTTTTGCATCGTGGAAGAGCTTTCAAGAGAATCTTAGGAGTGAGGATGTAGTTCACGCGTTGTGCTCTTTTTTTTTTTTTTTTTTTTTTGCTTTGCATCACATTATTTGATTGCTGCATTGATTCATTGCTAAGTTATTGTTCCATTAATTAATTAGTTTTGAATTGCATTATTTGCCATTAATCTTAAGAAACCCAATTCACCCCCCTCTTGGATTGCATATTTAGGCCAACAACCCCCCCCCCCAGGCCGGGGCTCCCCCCTCCTCTTCTCTCCCTCCCTCCCTCGGACAACCTTTATTCCAAGAGTCAAAAATATGCCTAACAAAACAACTCACTTTTGAAAACTTTTAATAACTTTCCTCCATTTTTCTTTTCTTTCCCCTTCACAAGCCAACCAAATAATAGAAAGGAAAATTTTACAAAATTCTGTTGTCTTCTCTACTTCTCTCCTACCAAACTTAACATTACAAAATGCATCAGTAATTGCAAGCTTAGAAGAGTCTTAAATTGAAACACAAAAGGGTTACAAGAATGGGGGCGTTTGCAATGAAAACTCAAGAAAATAGTGGTTGGTAGCATTATCTAATAAACAAGAGAGAAAATAATTAATACGGAGGAGAATCTTCTAGAGATCCGGCCCAAAATTTTCTAGGCTTCACCTCTTGCTGTTAAATTACGTCGCACATCATATATTAAGTTGATGAACTAGATATTTATTCACTGCTAAACTTTTTTCTACTTCAAGTAGGATTAAGCCTCCAAAATAGGAAATTTTGGAACTTTTACTACAAAGAATGATCTAATAAACAATATATAAGGACAAAGTAATGTCACTAGATGCTAAATAGGATCCATGGACCCTACTACAGCCCGTCCTCCAGATCCAAAAAGTTACCAAAATATAATTGACACGTAACAAAAAACATAAAAAGAAAACATTGGTGGTCACAAGCACACAAGCACATACAACAACATACACACTAACTAGAGACACCTCACTTGCATAATACCTTGGTGATCACACACACTAACACTTCACTCCCCACTTTGCATTGACACAACACACAGCAAGGACAACTCACTGACTTCACTCTATTCACACTACACTAGCTTCACTCACTCTCTGCACATGACATCACACCACACTTTGCTGGCCTTGCTTGCACTGTTTCCCACTCAAGCTTTGCTTGCTCACTTCACTTTACACAAGCACACACATCATGGGAAACCAAGTCTCCTTATACGCTAGCATAGGTCGGTGGGAGTAAGTTCTAGAGAGAGAGAGAGAGACAGACAGAGAGGCGGTGTGAGCGAGGGAGAGGTCTAGAGAGAAGTCACTAGAGTGAGGGAGGGTGAACAACTTAGAGAAACTTCTAGAGAGAGGGAGTCGGTGGTACTCTCTCAACATAAACCTATACACAAATAGAGCACGCATTGTAGTTACCTTAGGTACCTATTACTCAGCTTAGGTCTTCAAAAACCTTCAAATTCCTCTTTATATTTATTAAGCATACCCAAATAGAGCATGCATTGTAATTATATACACAAAACATTATGTAAAAGTGACTAAATCCAAGTGGGAAGAAGTGAAAAACACAAGTGCAAGGTATTGTGATATGATACGTTGATGGTGTGCTAAGGGTGTGCTCTATTGGCATGCTACATTGTTTTTGGTTCCGAGTCCAGGAACAGGAATGTGCTATGACGCGCTAATGTCACCATACTGGTCCTAGAAGAATGAGTTTGAAATATGGATTTTAAGTGTTTTCTAACAAAGCCAATACATTCCTAGGCCACCTAAGGTCTCAATCATGATTCAAGAGTCACAATCAAGGGTTTTCAGCACCATAACATGGGCACCCTAATTATGTGATGTCCCAAGTGGGCTCCATATGGAATTCTAGATTTGCCCCTTTTCCTTTTTGACGTTGTACATCAGTCCTTTAAGACCCTACCTAGTCAACATTTGATTTGATTGACTCTTTACTTTTTTTCTTTATTATTTTACTACATTGCTTGTTGGGATTAATGTGTACCCTTAAGTTTTAGCAAGCCTAGCCTTTTAGAGAGCCTAGATGAGTACTGTAAAGACCAACTAATCCTAAAAGAAATTAGAAAGGCCAAGAAGTCTTTCCTTTCCAAAACAACAATCATATAGAATACAAAATCTATTGGATTTTTTTTTTTTTTGTTTTACCCTTTTAAGTTACAATCTTGCCTTAATTGAACGAGAAGAAAAAAAGGAAGAAAAGAAAAAGAAAAAAAGAGTTTCATTCCCGATTTGTCAATGTTGTCCTTTAAAAGAAAAGAAAAATAGTAACAGAAACATTTAATTGAAAGTACAACAAAACAATGTCCCCACATGACATGGAAAATACAGATACATGCCGAGAATGGCTTGTGAAAGCCACAGCTACTGGAATGATCTAGTCACAATTTTTGCTGCTGCGAATGTCCAGCGACATAGTAACAGAAAAACATATAATTGAAAGTACAACAAAACAATGTCCCCACATGACATGGAAAATACAGTTACATGCCGAGAACGGCTTGTGAAAGCCAGCAACAGCTACTGGAATGATCTAGTCACAAATTTTGCTGCTGCGAATTTCCTGCAACAGCCAACAAAGGCTACTAGAGTGGTCCGTACAGTTAGGTCATAATTTTCATTGCCGCAACAAGCAGTGAAATCCCTAGATTTCGAGAAAAAGCCAATTTTTCTGGTTCTAAGGCACATATTCGTCATGTCAAGCCTCAAGGTGGTCATTATAAGATATCATATTCATTCTCTAAGAATCTAATAGATATCCAAGGATCACACTATAAGCAAAATAACAATAGTTCTACAAATTTACCTTAATACAAATGGGTTTTAAATCTCTTGACTCTCGGTCTTGCTAATTCAAGTTCAAGTTCAAGTTCAAGTTCGAGAATTATTAAAGCACGAAGTGTTCTTGAAGTGAGTATTAACCAATTATTTGCAAGGATGTGAACGTAGAATTAGGATTCCCACCTTGGTCGGTTAATTAAGTATGGTTAGTGCTAATCAATCCCAACTGCTCGTTAAGCATAACTTAAGCTTGTTATCCTCAATCCATATAATTACAATTAACCTTAATTAACCAAAATTAACTTTTACAAAAATATTCCACATGCAATTAACATTAAACGAACATGAATAAGCACCTTAATTAAATTAGTGGCATAACGGCCCACATATGGTTGCATGAGGGAGTATCACCTCACTAGGAGGGACACTGTCCTCACTTGATTGAGGGCCATGTGTCCCACTCACCTCATTTGGACTTGCAAATTGTAAGACATGTTGCATCGTGTCTCCATGAGTGTTGCATGCATGTAGAAAGAGAAAGGAGAAACCAGGTGGAGATTTTCAATAATTGGAGTGCTTGGCAAGAGGGAAAGTGGGAGAAAATAAGGGAGAAAGCAAGGAAATATTCATACAAATCTTGGACCAAGGTAGGAATCCTAATTCCATGTTCACATCCTTGTAAATACTTGGTTAATTTTTTTTATGGCGACGGACACGGCAAGGCCACATTGGACCCAACCCATGAATGTAAACTCAAGATGCTTGTAATCACCCACAAAGTTACAAACCCTAGGTATCAGTCAAGCCCAAGAGTCTCCAGTAATACTCACTTCAAGGCCACTTTGTGCCTTAAAACTCGTGAACTTGAACTTGACTCAAGAGACTTAAAACCGAAATGTATCATTGTATGAACATAACTTTCGTTGAACACTTATTATTTTGCTTATAGTGTGACGCTCATAGATCTATTAGAGACTTAGAGAATGCAAATGATAACTTAGAATGACCACCTTGAGGCTTGAGTTGATTAATACATACATTAGAACTAGAAAAATTGGCTTTTATTTGAAATATTGGGATTTTGCTCCCATCGCTGCTGAAACTTTTAACCTGATTGTCCAGACCACTCTAGTAGCCTTACTTGGCTGTCGCTAGACGAGCAGCAGCAAAAGTTGTTCCCAAGCCATTCCAATCGATGTCGCTAGCTTTCGCAAGACATTTGCAACAGCGAGATTGACCTTAAGCTAGATGTCACTGTAGCAGAAATTGTGACCTAACCTAGAAACCCATTCCAGTGGCCTTCACTGGCCGCCGCTGGATGTTCATATTGCGACATTGACTTTCACTGCTGGTCACTTCCTCTCATGCCAGCAAAATTTGATTTGTAGTAATAACTTGACCAACTAATTAGGACTTGTTTACTTGGCTTATCAATAGTTGAACGGTGTCTAATTTTCCCTAGTGGTATATATATGATTTCCTTTGTCTAGGACCTTTATGGTAGAGAACCCATAAAGCTAGTTGTGAACTAAGGTGATTAATGGAGTACTTGAAGTAAACTTTGATCTATGCTTTCCTTCCAAATACCTTCTTACTATATTTCAACCAAATGCTTTCTTCATGATACGTACATTTATCATTTTTGATGCTAAGGTTTGTATTGAGTATACTATGCCAACTCATGGACTTAATTATGTATATGATAACTTGATAATGCATTTGAATCCTATATGTTCTATACTCGGGGGTCCTCTACCAAGGGACTTAAATTAGGCTGGAAGCTATATATGATATGATTGGGGAGAAGTCTCCACAACTCCATGTTGTCTTGTTACACATCACTACTGAATACGTCTTGTTATGGTTTTCTCGTTAAGCCGAGGGAATGAGCACATTAGACTTAAGTATGTGACATGATGCTTAGATGATTTTGTCATTACAAAACTATATAAGCATCTTAGAATGGAACATATACATGAGATTTTTTAATCCTTGGGACTTACCTTTAAGAGCCTTATATATTTCTATCACATATGTTATAACTACTCATGTTTACTTAAATCAAGTCCATGGTATATTTAATCCTTTAAATGGTTCACTATCCATTGGGCGTGCAATATTAACTATAGAGTAATGTGAAAATGTTTCAAGCAATTTCTACGATGTAGACAACTTGTTACAATCTGACACCCTTGTTTTATAGATCTCGTGGCAATAAAGGCTTTCGTTTCAACTAGAAATAGGATCAACTTACCTATGTAAATCATGTCCTATAAATTGCTTTAATTACATATCTAGGGATGCAAATATCACTTTGCTGTGTAAGGATGAAGCATGTTTTGCATAGCCTTTAACAAAAAAGTGGTCCCAACATAAACATTGTAAAGCCCTTCTTTGGGTCTCTCAAATAACCAGAGATATTGAAAACCCAAAGCCTTCTGTCTTATTGCAAGGGCCTCAATAATATGCAAGAACCTTTTCTACCAATTAATGTGTATCCCACAACATCAACAAGCTGCAACATGATTGAATTTTCTAAGGCACGTAGATATGTAACCTGATCAAGGGTCAGTTAACATAACAAGTTGATAACACTCCAGCAGGACCAACCCAAACCTTGGGCAGCAGTGGACAGCCTTTCCGGAAGCTTTGGCTTGGGGTTGGGCCAGAAACTTAGCAAAAACCTTGATTAAGGTTAGGCTTGGGCAAAGTCTCAGCCACACTAATGCTAGTGAGCTGCTTACCCATAAACTTGGACCTAACCCAACCTTGTAAATATGATGCATCACATCTACTTATAAAACCATTTGAATGTGGCTCATAACTTAAAATGAATTGGCATATACACTGCAATGTTTTGAAACCCAAACCAATGAGCGAACCAGAAAAGGGACCGGGTCAAGGGTCACTAGATGAACTATCGAGTTAATCGGAATCGAACCAGAGTCAAACCGTAACGTCATAATTATGTTATGAATATATAAAATGATAAATAAATAAATAAAAATATGTACTTAAAATATAGAACTTTACCAAAAGAGCAAAAAAATTCAAATATTTTTCTTTATTCCTAGCATGACAAGCCATCATAAATGGACAGAAGACTTTTGATTTTCTTTAGTCCCTCTCTCAAAGACTTGGTCTTTATAAAGTTTACATTATAAACAATTATAATACATTCAAAACAGGTTGCCTCGAAGAGACTGCACAACACGATAGTCAAATACCAATAACATTATCTAATGTTTGAGACTTGAGGGGCACAAGCTCACATTTACCACAAGCTACAACTGGAAGGGGAAAAAACCATTTGGACTCCCATTCCCAAAATGCAATAGACAGACCTAGAATTTAAGGGGATGAAATAAACTAGGGGCTAGAGAGAATTTAAATGCAAAAGAGTACAAACCCACAATTTAATTGGATTAAATATAGTGAAAGGGAGAGGAGAAAGATGTTTGGAGTCTGTGAACACAGAGAGAGAGAGAGAGAGAGAGTGGGTTTAAAGAAGTGAAAATGGAGAAAAGATAAGAGAATAGAAAACCAAGACTGTGCAATAGTTGCGATGCCGATGAACAACACTGTTGGGTTCCCACTACCACGTCATAAAGAAAAAGGCTACAACAAAAGAGGGATAGTAAAGCTGAGAAGGGAGAGATTAGAGAAGACAGAGCAATGAAAAGAAAAAGAAATAATTAACCCAACATGAGAGAGAGACAAAGCAGTCCAATGACAAACCCCAAGAATGTAACACTGAGCTCAGAGATTTGAGAATTTTTGCTCTAACATTTAGTTATATAGGTAAGTACTTAACCGTTTGGTCCGCTTGAACCAGTACCGTTTCCAAAGTTGAACCGCAGTTTTGACAGGTTCTTATAACATAAAACCGTTTTAGGGGACATCTGGTTTTAGGGGTCTAACCGGACCGTCTCTTGAACCGGTTAAACAGGCCGATCTAGTATGCTTTTCAAAACATTGATACACTGGATCCACCTCTTTTTGGGATATTTCATCCCAAACACAACACTTACTCGATTCTTTCTCTTCCATTACCTAGCCTACTCGCTCTCTGTATACACATTCATATACATATATAACCAATTATGGATCGATTTCAATTAGCTTAGTCAATCCCATAACATAGTCAAGGATGTAGAAATATGGGCTATATTTGATGCACGGACATATTAAGGTAGTTGGGATCCAAAGTGGAAGGTTTTGAGGTGAAATCTTTTTACTTGGTCTTACAAGGTCAAAGAGATAATCCTTTGCCCTAGAAAGGAGTCTAGGCTTCCAAGGTGACCTCCAAGGTGGACTTTTTTGCTTGGACGAGCTCCCATCGCAAGATCCTCACTATTGATAACCTTATCGAAAGGCGGAAAATTCATGTCATTTAGTGTTATATGTGTAATGGTGATGGGGAGTTGGTGAATCATCTCCTTATTCATTGCAAAGTGGGTTTTGAGATTTGGGCTTAATTTTGGGACGGTTTGGCATTGGGCGGGTTTCCCAAAAAGTGTTTCAAAGATTTTGCTCTCTTGGAGGGAAGCGAGAGTTGGAGAACGAGAAATGTATGGCTTTTGGTGCCTTTGGCTTTAATGTGGATTATTTGGTGCAAACACAACAGAAGGACTTTTGAATGAATGAGGCCTTCTTGAATAGTTGGTTCAAGGGTATAATAGATCCTTTTTTGTGGGGTTATATGAGTAATCTTCATTGTATAAATGGCACAGGCCACATTTTTGTTTCTAATTGTACATGGGTGTGCCATTTTACTTTTAAATACTCCTTTACTTATAAAGAAAGGGCTTAAATTTGATTTGCATAAAATGATGATCTTTCTCATTCATTTTGCCTATGCAAGTTTCAAATTGAGTTGCACTGAGGCAAACAAATGTACACCAACTTAACCTAAACGAACCAAATTAGTTCAGGCAACCTAAGCTCAAACAATGTAATCCAAACTAAGGAAAGCCAAGTTGGGTGTCAAGTTGGATTCAGTTCAACCACTCATGCAAAGGACAGGTCCAGCTTGCGTTAAACCCGAATTAATTCCCAACAATCTAATTCGCAAATTTTAGTTGAAGCCACAAGTTAATAATCTTAATAGTGTCCAATTGTGTTGCTTGATTTACACAATATGTCTGCTATGCCATATCAAGATTAAAGAGCAATAAAAAAACAAAAACAAAAATAAGGGTTCTCAACTTTTGGGAATTCAATGTAGCATAACATTTCTTTCAAGAAGCAAAAACGTTTCGCATTATAGCATATAGGCAACTCTTCAACAAAGTAGCACACCAAGACCTAAAATAGACAAGGAGATATCAACTCATTGACAAGGAGATATAAGATCTGGTTTTCTTTTTTTCGATATGAGATCTAGTTTCCACTTCTCAAAACTCATGTGAAGAGGCAGGAAAAATCGGGATGTGACATTAATCGCAGAAGCCAATATTGACTTAGTGAAAAAGGAAGAACTGCTAGCATTTTGTGGAATGTCAATATGGAAGAGGTATACAATCATATAAATTGGGATGTCCGACCCTATTTTCTGATCACAAGTGCAAGGATTGGATGCGAGCGAGATGTTCATTGTCTAATTTGTCTTCTACACGGTTCAAAACAGTTTATACTCAAGCACCCAGTCTGCTCGGTAGAAGTCCAGCCAGAATTACTTCTTAAGGCAACAAATACCTACATATTTTTCTTGAATACAGTGAGTACCAGTCACAGTCTTTAAGACCAAGCAGGCAAAACAATAATTGTTGAACCGTCACCACAAAACCAACTGATATATGTGGGCAAATGTTAACCCACTCCACACCTAATATTTAGATAGTTTTGAGGATCCCAATCCTTAATCAAGGAGTACATGATATTAGATTGCAAATTGAGCACAAGATTTGATAATTTCCAAGTTGGTTCTGAATGATACCCCTCTCATTTGAGATTCTCAACTAATAATAATAATAATAATAATAATAATAATAATAATATATTATTATAATTATTATTAAAGAAAAAAAATCAAATGGCCACTTACTGGAACAGATAATTAACTCAAGAAGAACTAGTGTGCACAAAACATTACATAAATGGGAAGAAGGTGAGAAGAGGAAATATAAGACCTGTTGTTTGATGGTGGCCTCAGCAGCTTCAACAGCTTTCATGACCTGAAACAAGCCATCGATGTTGTTGTTGTCGCTGCTGCTGCTGCTGTTGTTGTTGTTGTTGTTGTTGTTGTTGGAGTTCGAGTTGGGAGAACCATTAATATTACTACTACTTACAGCTAAGCCAGCAAACTTGTGCGCCAAATTAGATCCTCCATCAATCCCACCACCGTTATCCATCTCTCTGCTATTTGGGTTCTCGAGTATTATGATCACGATCCACTACGATAATGATGATGACGACAATAATCGCATAGCCTAATATACAATTTGAGAAATGAAATTCAAAGGAACGTGATGAAGATGATTGATCGACTCTTCCCAGAACTTCCGTCTACATAATTATAGACATGCATATATGAATGTATTTGTATATATGTACGTGTTAGTAACGAAAACCTTCTTGGTGTCGGAAACCCTAGAAAGAGATCAGAATCCATGGAAAGAATGTCCATTGATTAATTCAAGGGTACTTGTCAGGATTAACAACGCCTCTTTATCTGTCATCTAATTCTTCCTCCTCTGCAAAAATCGCAGAAAGTTCCGCTACCACGAACGCCTAGGGCACGGGTCTGGCCCGACGCTAGACCGCTGGCGCAGCTTTTAGGTTTAACGAGATCAAGTTCTAGACTCTTTTTTTCTTTTTTTTCTTTTTTTGTTTATTTAGAGATTCTAAATGGACAGAAAATATTTTTATTAAAAATTGAAATAAAATGTCTAAATCAAAGAAAAAATTTATTTTCTCATCAGGATAAAGCCTTCAAAGAAAAGAAAAATAGGCAAAAGAAAAGAAGGTCTAATGATATAAACATCATTTTGACATTTTAGAGTTGGAATGTAATTTTTGGTTGTAAAAAATAAATTCATGTCATATAGTCATTATCGGTAACAAATAAAATAATAATAATGTTTTTGTCACATTTTAAATGTAGGAAATGAAGTGAATACCCTTTAAAATTTTAATGCCTAAATTTTTAGTTCTTTATTTGTGTCGTCAACGTAATACTGTTATTGACTCAAGTCTTATTAATATTTTGTGGTTGCACCAGTGGATTTATTGCTAGATAATATTGAGATGCATTACTTCAGCAGATCTAAATTATTAGAGCCCAATCAACTAAACCTCCATGACTAAATGATTTGAATGCTATTGGAGTTACGTGACCTTATTGGCAGCATTTTCTTAAGGGTTGTGGTAATGTTGGAGGCATGCTAGAATGCTACTTGTAAGTATCTCATCTTTGCTCGTTTAGTAATTTTCAGTAAAAAAATAACCAAGGTGCCTCTTGGCATTTCATTGTCTCTAGGCATTACAGGCAAGCTTTCCGAGTCCAAGCGGTCTTCGAAACTAACTACTAACATCGTCAAAGTAATGGAAGCCCTCACAAACTATCAAAACTGTCAGAGTGATAAGGTCATCATCGACGCCACAAGGGCAACCCGAATGTTAAAATGATGGATTTGCCTCCAAGTAATGGCATGTTTACAAAAGGACAAGCTACTTTTGGAAAAACTCGCCACCATTAGAGTGATAGAAACACTCACAAACCTTGCATGATTCACTTTCAATACCTGCTAGCCCCGCCAACATAGAATGTCTAGTTTGCCTCTTAGTGTTCTAAGCAGCTTTCCGAGGCCAGGCGATCTTTGAAATCAATTACCAACAACGTCAAGTGAAGGAAGCACGCACAAACTATCAAACCATTAAAGTGGAGGAAATACTCACAAACTCTCCAAGGTCAACGCGGGCACACCACAAGAAACCTAGTGTTAAATGATCGATGCACCTCTAGCCTGTGGCACATTTACCAAGGATGGGATACCTCTGGAAACTAACTCGTCACAACTGTCAGAGTGATGGAAATACTAATAAACCCAGGTCAATATGGGCGGCTGCCAGCCCCAACTGGTGAAAAATGACCATTTTACTTCTAAGGCACCCTTGACATGCTTCTCGAAGAAGTACATGTCCCTTAAAATAGAAAGACCATTCCAATTTGTCTTTAGACAATCCGGCACGTTCAGGATGCCATCTGAGTCAACTCTGGTCCCATTCCGTTTTGCTATTGAGGCACCACAACATGCTTCTCAAAAAAGTAATGACCCTTGAAATGGTAAAACCATCCCAAACTACCCCCAAGTAGTCCAACATGTTCAAGATGCCAATAATGTCCCTTTCAGTCTTATTCTGGTGACCTCTAGTCAAAATGATCATTTTACCCTTACTTACCATAGCATGTGTTTGAAGGCCAAGCCGGCTTTGGGATTTAAACAGGCCTCACTAAGTATTCCTACGAAGGTCTTATGGCCTTCTAGTGTGAACCTTCTAGTTCAAAACAAAATAAAGCTAACAAGAGCTTCGAGAAGGGTGTCATATACGCTTCCCAAATACTAACTTCTTCCCAATGTCTCTTGTTATAACACACTAGCAAAGGGTCACAAAATGTGTAAATTAGAAAATTCCTATAAGCCCACACAGGAGGCCTTCCATCAGTACAGTTTGGATATCAAAATCATTACTCGAAGCCTGTGTTCACATAATTCAAAGGAGGACACTATCAAAAATTTAGGACGCTTATGACAGATGCTTCCCATTTCTAATTTTAAAGTCAACTTTCCTGGTTGTAACGTACCATCATACGATTATCTAAATGTGCAAATTAGGGAATTCACGAAAACCTTTTTAGAAGATTTTCAATCTTTACGATTTAATCGAAGAAATTGCTTCCTAGAGGCCACAATCGCTTAGATAAAAGATGGTTATTTTGGATCAATGGACCCTCGACATGCTTCTCGCAGACACTCCCTGTCACAACCCATAACCCGGCCTATACGGATTTAGTGTACATGATCGGCCAGTAGCAAGGCTACCCAAGGCCGCATTACATTAAACTGGTTGATCACCTATGCATAATCATTTAAAATGATGCATAATTGTGAAAAATAGAACTTTTGATAACTTGAAAACATAATCCGTGTCATACATGGTAGAGCTGTGCCTAATTCAAAACATAATATACATAAGGGCCTAATCCAAAATATAATATACAAAACATTAGGTCCAACCCTAATCAAGGTCCACAAAAGTTATAGCAATATATATATATCATTACAAAACATTAGGTCCAACCCTCAAACATTATACAAAACATAGGCCCATGGGCCGTAGCTCAAATCCACATATAGCCTCGCTCTAGGGCCTTCCGGATTGGCTACCTGAAAATCATTTAAGAAAAACGTAAGCTAATGCTTAGTGAATAACAATGATGCATGAGCATGAAAATACCATGGACTAGCAGTTATGTCTAATGTATAAAACAATAGATAAACATTTATGTATTTAAGGCATGAACTTGAAACGTGTAAGCATAGGTTTGAAATCATAAATAGCATAAACATCATGTTGCAGTATTCTATCGCTTCAAAACATGGTATCATAAAAGAGAGGTGCGACATATCTTGCTCGTGATAAAACTTAACATAACTTGTCATAAACATTTGAACATATCATTGTTCTCGTTCTGAAACATAAGTGTGCTATAACTCGACTTCAGAGCTATGCTCCACATCAATAACCTTAAAGGTCACAAATAGGGCTTTTTAGGCCGTGGGACGTCTCCCGAACATGGCGATAGTTTATTTCACATCCCCTATCGTAGGACTATCGTTGCTAGTTTAAGGTCTTGCTATGAGAGACCTCGAGTTGGCACCATACATTGAAAAAACTTGCATCTTTTTCATTTAAACCTTATAGTCCATGATTTTCATTCATAACATAAGTATAGCTTGCATGTATTTCAAGATATGACATTTATACTTGAACATAAACATTGATGCATTGAAAATATATGGAAAAAATTGCATGATATGTAGATGAATTTAAAACATTTGGAAATTAATAGAGTTTTACTCATGGCATATCGTTACTCACCTCTTTCCGATAGGATGGGTGGTAAACAAGGTGTTCCTACACAAAATGTACATAGAAGTATGAAAATATCAATACAAGACTCCAAGGCAAAGCAACAACGTAAAACGAGAACATAAGGTTGAGGTTTGAACATGAAAGCCGGAACATCGACTCCTTCATCGCTTCCCAACCACCTCTCAAGGAAGATTTCGCACTCTAGCTTAGTTCCATTTGAAAATAGGCTTAAAGGGGTTTAATTTGATAGTTCATAGGCTAAAAACACATTTCGGATGAAGAAGTTATGCCCCATAGAAAAATGGGTTAAAATTTTGGAAGAAGAATGTTACTAGCAAAATTTTGGGTCAATTTCAAAATTCAATATCTCCCAAACCACAAGGAAATAGAGTACAAATTTTATATGGATACAAAGATCTATGAGTCTACTATCCAATGCTTCAAACGGTGCATAAATCTGAGTTTTCTAGAGAAAGTTATGCCCATTTTACAAAATAGTGTCTGAGCTGAAAAATGAAACCGGGGCCTGGACGAAGGTGTCGGCTCCAGAAACAAAGGAGTCGCCTCCTGAGCTGAAGAAACAAATCTAGGAGTTCACTGGGACAAAAGTGTCTCCTCTAGAGACTAAAGAGTCGCCTCCTGAGCTGAAGAAACAAATCTGGGAGTTCACTAGGACAAAAGTGTCGGCTCCAAAAATAAAGAGTCGCCTCCTAAGCTAAACGAATAAATCTGGGAGTTCACTGGGACAATGAGTCACATCCAAAAACCAAGGAGTCTACTCCAAAGCTAAATGAATAAGTCTGGGAGTTTACTAGGACAAGGAGTCACCTCCAAAAACTGAGGAGTCCACTCCAAAGCTAAATACTCAGATTTTAAGCCGAAAATCTCCAAACCTCACCCAAATCAAAACCAAACTCCATCAAAACTCTCACAAACTCTTTCAATGCTTCTAGGGTCCAAAGATTGACCCAAGAAGACCACAATAACTCAAAATCAAACATTTTAAACAAGAAAATCAAATGGATCTAGGGTTTTAGGAACCCAAGCTCTAACTTGCATAAGTTGGGGATTTCACATTCTAAACCCTTAAATCTTTCAATGGGGCTTTCAACACTCTAAACTTAGCTAATTTGGGACTCAAAAGAGTCACCCATAACAATTCAACAACACACCACACAAAGATAGATACATACACATATACCATTGGAGAGGAAGATGGAACCTTACCTTTCTTCAAGTTTGGTTAAGTCTTCTATTGCTTCAAGCTCTTCCTCAAGCTTCTTTCTCCTCTTTCTTTTCTCCTCTTCTCCCTCTCTTCCTTTTTAATCGGTTGAACATAAGTGAGTGGTGTGCACTTATGTGTATAAAAGATGATACACATGGGAATAATCCCATGTGTCTCACCCATAAGTTTAAGTTACACCATAGGCTCTCATTGGTCATTTTGACCCCAAAAGGAGAAATAATTAACATTAAATATTATATATACTAGAAATTCTCATTAATAGAAATAAATAGAGGTTCGGGATATCACACTCCCAAAACCTTATCTTTTGCCCACTTCTCGAGGCACTTTCTATATTAACTAAGATTACCCAAGGCTCCAAACCTACACCAAGTCGAAGAGAATTTGCAGAACAACATCATTACAAAACTTGATTTTCCCAAATTATTCCTAGCCAACACAAATATCAAGAAAAAACAAGCATAAAAATTGTCGTCATGGAAGCATCTAGTACATGCGTCCACATTTTTATCAAATTGAGACAATTTGGACTACTGCTCAAGTTTAGCAAGTATAGAGAGTGCCACATGGCACTCTCTAAGATGGCAAAGCTAGACGTATATCAGACACGTGTCCAAGTTCACCCATTTTGCCTACAAATACTAGCCTCTCCCTTGTATTTTCAGAGTTGAAAATAGTAACAAAACCCTACCAAAATAGCTCCGGAAAATTTAATTTTCACAAAAAAGTCTCCAAGTCGTCCAAGTCTAAGAAGGTCTTACCTATTGAAGAATCCAAAGAGAAGCCATAGTCATTGTTGGTTCTAGAAAACCATGCCAAAGCAAATTTAAAAAGTAAATTCAAATTTGACTCACATTCTTTTCATTGATTCTTTAAAAATTAGATTGAAAGATTCAATACCTTTGTGGATATTATTGCAATCCAAATTATGAGAACTCTTCGATCTTGTATTTGTTCTTCCTTGCTTGTGTTTATAGAACCCTCAAAGACCATTTTTTTTTCTCTCTAACCAAATATATAGAGCGTCTCTTATGCTTTGGCTAACCACCCTTTCTCTTATATAGAAAGGGAAGTACAATCCATGTGCAAGTAGGGGATCAATAGGATTTCCTAATCCTAAGCTAACATCAGCTCCTTAATGAATAAGAAATTAGTGGAAGTAGCCTCAACTCCACTAAATGATGGTAGTTGACCTATTAGGATAGGAAATTACGACAAAACCCTTGTCCCACTAATTACCGTAAAGATTAATCCCCACATATCAGTATCCTTAAATCTCAATTGGGTAAAGTTAAACTGTCAACCCAATTTTATTTACATCTTTAAACTTTGAGTAATCAATTCAATACACTAATGATCACTTTAAAACTATTTCTCAAAAATTACCTTCTTGAAAATAAATAATTTTATTTGTACATAAATACAATTCATTTAGTAAACATTTTAGTAAAACAGTTTTGGGCCCCCGATCCTTAGTGATCATAACTAATAGATTGTATCAAGGGAGATACCATTCCCTTAAAAGGGTGTGGTGACCTTAAAAAATAAAGTTCTCAAATCCTTAATAATGGTCACCCAAAATACATAGGTATTGACCATACAAAAGTCTCACTCATTGGTAAGTCAAAGTGATGCGCTATTAAGAGCTGATACTTTAAGCTTTCAGGCTTTAGAGTTTCTTTGCAATTAATACATGTTTGTAAAAAGTAACACTATCATTGATAGTTGTGTGTTGCGCCCCGATTTTTTGCACTATCGGGAATGATATATGGCAAACACACGATACTTTCTCGTTCGAACACATCCTCCTAGAAGGACGAGTGCGACTAGATTTGAATTGAAAATTAATTTGAATAAGGACTTTTGAATAAAGGTTTGGAGTTGCCACCTAAATTTATTAATGTTTATCAAGTCACCTATAACTAAGTACAATTTGAATATTAAACTTAGAGTTTTTGAAAAGATTTTGGAAAACTTTCTCAAGAGAGGGGTTTTTTTTGGGAGAAAACAGGTTGTTTGGCAACCTTTGAAAAAATGTAAGCCCTTTTGAAAATAACTCCAGTTTTGGTCTTTCAAAAATAGCGATTCTAGGTTCGAAGGTTAGTTACATATAGGGAAGATGCACTAAGCTATTACTCTATTCCACCATTGCGGTACCTACATGTATTTTCACCCTAGGTTCACTTATTTAGAATATTTGATTATCCAATGTCGAATTATATCCACTTTAAAAAGAATTTTGAAAAGAAGTTTGAACCATTATTTTAAGAATGATGTGATGCATGATATGCAAGTGCATGAAAAGAATTTGAAGAGAGATTTTGGAAAAGAAAACTGAAATTTTGAAAAAGAAAGTTATGACCGCACCCATGAGGGTTGCCTACGTATCCTTTTGTTGGGAATTAGGTCAGTCCTAATTCAGACTTGGGGTCCAATTGAAAATAGGCACTTTGGGGACTTGTTTGATTTGAAAAGACACTTTAAGGCCTTTAGACAGTTTGACTTGAAAAGGGTTTGATTCGAACTTTGAATAGAAAATTTGAAATTGAGCTTTAATTTGGAATTGACTTTGATTTGAAATTGAACTTTAAAGTAGAACTTGAACTTTTTTTTTGGAAAGATTGAATTGAACTTTGATATCATCTTGTCTTGAATTGGAGTTTGAAAACTATTTTGAATTTGAAAAGAGTTGAAGTTTCCTATCTCTATTCTAGAGTTAGGGTTGAACTAGGGTTTTGGCCTCCTAGGGTTTAAACATGCAATTTAAATAGAAATGTTTGATTTTGGAAAGTTTAATTTTAGAAAAGTTTTGAATTAGAAAAGTTCCAAATTAGGAAAGTTCTATTTTTGAAAAGTTTCTATTTTAGGAAAGTCTTGATTTAGGAAAGGTTTGAATTAATAAAGGTTTGAATTTAGAAAGATTTCAAATTTGGAAAGGTCTGGAGGTTTGAAATTTATAAGGTCGGAATTTGGAAAGGTTCAAAACTAGGAAAGGTTTGAAAGTTTGAATTTAGGTAAGATTTGAAATTAGAAAAGATTTGATTTCTATTTCCTAAAGTTGAAGATTGGATTTTATGTAAAAAAAAAAAATAGATGATTTGATTTGGTTTCCTATTTGAAAAAGATATGATTTGAATTGAAATTGGAAAACTTTGGTTTTCAAAATCTATTATTTTATGTGACTTTTAAATTAGGAAATCTATGATTTCATGTAGAAAATATGTTTTGAAAATCTATGATTTTATGTAGAAAATAGTTTTGGAAACCTATGATTTTACGTAAAAAATAGTTTACGAAACCTATGATTTTATGTAGAAAAAATTAGGGTTTCCTAAACATGAACTCTATGGTTTTGACTTGGACTTGAAGATAAAGAGTTTTTAAAAAGTAAATCTTTGAAAAAAGTTTTTTAGGAAGTGAATTTAAGAAAACTATCTTAAAAAAGTCTTAAATATAGACTTTTGTAAATCTCTTGAATATCTCACTTTCGTAAAATGACTCTAATCATGAGAAGACTAAAACCATTATAGGGTTGTGATTTTGACAACAACTAGGGTTTGAAACCCTAATATGGACTTTGATGGTCTCATTGAATGTAACACTTTTTTAAAACAATCCTAACCATGGAATGACTAGAATCATCTTAGAGTTGTGATTTCTTAAAAAACAATTTAAGACGTGAACTCAAATTTGGACCTTGATGGTCACATTGAATGTAACACTTTTTTAAAATAACCCTAACCATGGAATGACTAGAATCATTTTAGAATTGTGATTTTGAAAGCAACTTTGAAGAAAAAGATTTTGAATGCAAGTTTTGAAAGCAACCTTAAAGGAAAATATTTTGAATGCAAATTATGAAAGCAACTTTTAATGCAAGCTTAAAAACATCTTTGAATGCATGACTATAATAGTAACAATGCAATAGGGACATAAACATACAAGACTGGGCTTCACCACATAACCTAGGGAGCAGGATCCACATCGTCTTAAGTGAAACTTAAAGAGAATCCCCGACACGGTGATTCCCTCCAAGGCCTTCTTGGGCATGAATTGGGAGGTCGCTTGTTTCAAGCATGCAAAAAGAGGAGGTAGAAGATGGAGATTAAAATAAAAGAAAACCCAAGTGGGTTATGAGAGAGAAGAGAGATAGAAGGGGATTGCATAAAAATAAATAGAACCCTACGTTGTCTTTTTCTTTACTTTGATGCTTTGATGGCGAACTTTGCTTGGGCTTTGAGAGCCTTGAATGTGCAGCACTTGATCTTTAATGGATGCTTAAAGGCAAGAATTTGAGTGTATAGATTGTATGAAGGCTAGTGTTTGAGTGTATAAAGGCTAGGGTTCGATGAGGCTTGAGAGAATTAGGGTTTTGAGAGAATTTGAGCTTTATTTTTAGAGAGGTAGAGTTTCTGGAGTGATTTTGCAGACCTAGAATACATAAGGGGTGGCTTGTATTTATAGGCACCCAAAATAGGGCTTGGCACCTATTGTAGTGGTGCCAGGCCATTTTTTGGATTGGTGCCTCCTAGTGGTACCAGCCTTTTAGGCAACTTTTTAGGGCTACAAGAAACAGATCTTTGACCATTGTGACGCAAGACAAAAGATTTGAGTGACTATCCTAGTGACAACCATGCGATTTTTGGATTGGCTTCACTACGAGTGAATCTGAAAAGTTTCAGAAAGATTCAGAAGATTTTGAGTAGCGAGAACCAACTGAGAATGGACAAAAACCTCTAAAAGAGTGTCCCGAAAGTAGCTAAATTGAGCACCAAAGTCAAGATAATTGAAAAGGGTGACCGGCCCACTAAGGGCAAAACGGTCATTTAAATCAGGAAAACACCAAGATCGGCTCAAAGTAATCTGTGAGAAAGCTTGAAGGTTGAAAATACTATTGAGAGTGTTTCGAGTGATTTTTGGTTTGATACTTAGAGCTCGTGTGGCTGAAAAGGTGACTGGCGTACTAGGGGCAAAACGGTCATTTCACATTGGGTTTACCGAAAATTAACTCGGGACAGTCCGAAAAGATACTTGAAGGTTAGGAATACTGTTAAAAGCATCCTCAGAAGGTAATCGATTTGATACCTAGAGCCAGTGTGGTTCCCAAAAGTAATTGGAAGCTTAGGGGCAAAATGGTTATTTTGACCGGATACTCTCGGAATCGATCCAGAAGTGATTGGAACGCACTAGAATGTGATAGATTATCTTTGGAACAATCTTAAAAAGGTGGACTTACCGCTCTGAGGTTTTAGGTACCTTCTCGAGAAGCGTGTCGATAGGGCCCGAGGGATAGTTTGGTCCTTTTTCACCAGAATGGGCTAGCAGACACTGGTGTTGACCCGTGTTTTGAGTGTTTCAGTCACTCTGATAATGTGTGACAAGTTAGTTTCTCAAGGTATTCCGTCCTATGGTAAACGTGTCACGACCAAGAGGCGTGTTCTGTCCCGTGACATAGGGGGTTTGTTGGCATTCCCAATGCTGACTTGTTTGCGAGTGTTTCCGCCACTCTGATGGTTGCGATGTTCATGAGTATTTCCATCATTCTGACGGTGTGCATTCATTTCAAAGACTGCTTGATCTCAGGAAGCTATTGAATGAACTTATAGCCTAAGGGATTAGTTTTCTCGAAAGACCTGTCAAATAGCGAACATTTTATATTGGCGGGCTAGCAGGCGTTAAAAATGAACCGCTCTACCATCTTGGAGACTTGGGTTCTGTCCCATTCAACCGGTGTGAAGGGACTTATCATTCTGAAGAATTTTGTGCTTTCTCGATACACGTACCGTGCTGGATAGACTTACTGTCTGAGGGATTAACTTTTTTGAAAGACGTGCTAAATTGAGTTTGATTGGTTTGGACTGGAAGTGAAACTATATTTTAGGTTGAAATATAGACTTACCATTTTTAAGAAGACGTGCCAATTGGAATTGGACTGAACAATGCCCAAAAGCATGTTGGTTAATTTGCCTAGCAGGCCTGCAAAGTAGTTGATTAACTAGATTGAGTATGGAACGCTAGTTTGGGCTTAAATATGCCTGTGCCTGTTTGAATGTGAGTCCAGTCGAGCCAAAGATTACCGAGCGGGCGAAAATAGGGTGCTTACAGCTGCCCCTTTTTTTTTGTGTTTGCTTGTCAAATGCAGGAAACGATAAAGTAAGAGTCCCATGTTGACCGCGAGGCGATCAGAGGAGTTGGAATTGAAAGTTTTTGAGGACTGGAGCTTGAAAATGGTAGATTGGCCCAAGGGGACATTTTAAAATCAGATTTTGGTCCGAAAAAGGCTAAACTTGCCCTGAACTGGCCTGTGGCACCACTCAGGCGTAAAATTGCCTTGGCCTGGGAATTAAAACCAGAAAAGCCTCTCATTCGAGGCTTGTAGGTTTGTAAGAAATTTGAAAGGTTTAAGGCTTTTTCGAAGTTTTTGCAAGGAAGGACTCTTGAACATTGAATGAGTAAGTTTGAAGGACATCGAAGAGTCGTCGGAAGTAGTCACCGTCGCCGGAATTATCGCCAGAGAACTCCAAGAGGTGAGTTTTTTTGTTTTTTTTGTTAATCTTGATGTGTAGAACTTCGTTTGTGTTGTGTAAATAGTCAAAATTTACGTTTTGATGTGCGTTGAACACTCTGGTAGTGTTATTTCTATGTTTTGATGCTCATTCGATTGAGTTTGAGTGGTTTTGTATGTTTATGTAAAAAGGGTTTTTGCAAGAATTGAAGATTTGCTACTATAGCTTCGGGTATTGGGTTTTCTTGCTAGATTTTTGCACCGTATACCTTAGAAAAATGTGTTGAACAACCGTGAAAGTTTCAAGATTTTCTGAAAATTTTTGAATTTTTGGAAACTAAAAGAAATACTTGAAAAATATGAAAATTGAAAAATTTATTAAATTGCTCATGTTGTGTATTTAGAAAATATAGGAATATTTTAAAAAATATTTGAAATATCTTTGAATGAGGTGAGCATTTTGAAAACTCTTGAATTTTTTAAAAATAGAACATTTGTTGGAAAATTTGAAAACCTTGAAAATATGGACGGATTCTCTTGTGTTTGTCCATGACATGTGTTTGTGATATCATGGGGCACACGGTTTGTGCTTTATTGCAGAGTTTTGGGTGATGTAGGGAACATTTACAAACGGGACTTTAGAAAAATTTTCAAAATGAGTAAAAAGTTAGAAAATTTTGAAATAAAATATTTTTGAACAAAAAAGAGATAAAACGTTTGAGGATGGGGCCTTTTTGGTAGAGAAGATCCCGAGAAACTAGATGGGGGGTCTTAGAATAATTTTTTTTTTGAAGAAACAGCTTAGAAAAACCTTTAAAAATGGGCATTGAATAAAACTTTTGAAGGAAAAGTTTTAAAAACCCTTTGAAAATGACTTTGAATAAAACTTTTGAAGTAAAAGTTTGAAAACCCTTTGAAAATGACTTTGAATAAAACTTTTGAATTTTGATTTTGAAGTTAGCTTTCGATATTGACTTTTGGAAACCATTCAAAAACCTTGGAAATTGATTTTTTAAATAGACTTTTTTAAAAAACTTGAAACTGAGGAAGATGATAGAGTAGACTCTACTAGGGGTAAGGGAACGGGATTTACATTGTTCTTTTCTTTCATTTCTTTTTCTTTTTATGTACCTCTTTTCTTTTGGATTGCATATACCGTATATTGATGTCTTTACTTTGACTTAATTTTCAGGATGGCTGATGCTATCTTGAGTCGACTGAGGACTTGGTATGACGGGTATCCTCCAGATAATAAGAACATCTTCTGTCGGGCCTTTGGTCGTATTGCTTCACTCCTATTGGTGCAGCTCATTCTAAGATTTGTAGAGGCGACACTTCCTTTTTGGTAGTTGAACTTGTGTCTTTGTCGCTTCGGGGATTGTGAGTTGACTCCTACTCCCCATAAGTATGGATTTCTTCTTGGCTTTTGGGATGACTTGGTTGGCATTGTTGGACCCACCTTCCCCAATGGTTATATCTTAGTTGCCTTGACTCAGCTTGGGCTTTGACAGGCAATTTTTACTTCTGGCCTTCTACCCTAGTTTCTTTATGTTCCGATGGAGTTTCTGTTTTCCCATTTTGAGTTTGTGACGGGTATGAAAGCTCATCCAGGTGATGGGCATTCTTTCCAAGAATGGTCGGTGTCTCGTATGGTGGCCTTGGCTTTGCTCCTCTTGAGCCTCCTAGTGTTCCCTAGAGAGAACGACCTAATTGACTGTCGAGTATGCACATTACTTGTCGGGATTCGTAAAGGGCGATCATATGCTCCTATGGTTGTAGAAGAGACGTATATTAGTTTTCTCGACTCTAGCAGGGTACTGATGTTCGTTTTCGGGGGTGTGCCACACTTTTTCAGCTTTGGGCAATTGGACATTTGTTTGCCACTCCTTTGTTTCAACATACATGGTATCTCGAGCTTGACCATATACATTCCCTAGTGAGGTCCCAGAGAGTTATTATGGATGACGAGAGGTTTCCACGGGCTATTACTGCGTGGGCCACCTATCTTTAGGGTAGAAGGTTCGACACGATCAGGTGGTATGCAAGGTTGATTGGTAAGTATTGCTTGAGAGTATGGACTTCTGAGTGGGCCTTCATGCCTCTAGTGGGCTTGCGGGGTATTACCCCTTTCTTTGGGATTCGAGTCTTGCGACAGTTTGGCAGGAACTAGGACATCCCTTATCTGGTATCGGCAGCTGAGTTTAGTTTGGAATTTGGGGCAGTAATCCTGAAAGCGTTGGTAGAGAGGGTTATGGGCATGTAGAGGTCCTTGCTTCATCACGCGGATGATGACGGGCTGTTTTCTCTAGAGCCCACTGAGACTGAGAATTACCGTTACTATTTTCGTCGGTATACGTTGGGATCTATTAGGGTTAGGGATCTACTTCTTGAGACACCCCTACCCTCCGTGGGATATACAAACTTCTTGATAGCTATGGTTATTCAGGGGCACCGTCACAAGGGGCAAAACCAGAGACTGATAGATGGATTACAGGATCGATTAAGGGTTAAGAATGCAGGGGTGGCTTCTCTGGAGATATAGCTAGCAGTGGCCCTGTCGATGCAGGAAAGTCTGCCCTTGAGTACTTCTTGGGGACATAAGGGGTCTCGTGGTACCCCAGACATTTATGCTCCTCTAGAGGGCGATACTACTGATGTTCGATTTCTGAGGGAGATCGTGGAGTCTCTTGCCTGGGAGAGGGATGTGCCCCTGGCTAGATGTGAGGATTATGAGCAAGACACACTTGGTTTAGTGGCGGTGGAGACCTCCTCCAGTGCTCCTCTTATTGATGATGTGGATGGCGAGTCATTGGACCCTGCCTTGGTTGATTCTTCTTCTTCTGATGATGAGGAGTGCTACATTTTTGCTCCTTATTCTTGATATGTTTCTAAACTTTTTGATACTTGCATTTGTAAAGAGACATATTTTATTTTAGTATTTTCCTTTTCTTCTTTTTTTTTTTTTTTATCATATGGATTTATAGCCTTTTACATGACTGAGATGCTTTCCTTGTATGGTTAGTACAAATTATGTTTGAGAACTTCAAATGGAAATTACTCCTTGTTATTTGATGCTTTGATTGGCTTATTATCCCAAGAAAGGACCCTTTACTTCCTTAACCTCAGCTTGGCTAACCCGAAGAATGCTTTTCAAGACATCTTTTGACCCATCCATTGTTTCTTTCTACCTATGATTTGTGGGAATATTGTTGCTTCGGATAACTATCCACATGTGACCCATCTACCTTTTTTTTTTTATATGCTATTATTGCTACTGGAACCCATGTGGGTTTTTACCAGTCCTAGCTGTGTCATTTTTGCACCATGGAACCTTTATAGATTTTCACTAAGGTCGATAGTTTTATATCTTGCCACATTCCTACTTGTTTACCTACAATGCCCTTTTGGGTTTTCACTACATCCTCGGGAATGTGCTTTTTTCTCTTTTCTTAACCAAGCTGTCGATTTTTGTTAAGAAGTTTCTGAATAATGTTTGAGACATCTCTTAACTTCCAAGGCCATTTTTCGACGAGCTCATTTGGACTAAACAATTCAATCTTGATCCAATAGAAATTTTTATTAGGGTTTGTGATGTGGGTTTTTATTTTGAAAGAAAAAAGGGAGGCTCAAACCTATAACTCTACTTGGGCTTTAATGCTCATGATCACCATTAATAGTTTTGGTCAACTAGCACTTATATTTCCTTTTTACCTCGGTGTTTATGTTTTTTGTATTTTACCATTGCAAGCCCCTCATTTTTTTCATTTTCATTTATTTTTTTGAGGCGGATGCTTCTACAATCCCTTTTACTTGGAGACAATTTTCTCTTAGTGCTTGGTTCTGACCCATTGTGGGCGTGATCACTAAGTTGAGGCTTTTTTAAGAAGGAATGTAACTAGCTCAAGTGGGTTGAATAAGGGTTACTTTTGACTGTATGGCAATGAGAATAGAGGCCTCTCTTCATTTTAATTTTAAATTGCTTAGTCCATACAGCTTTGTTACCAAGATTCCGACTGTGCTTTATTAATTAGCAGAGATTAAGAAAAGTAAATTTCATTGCTTCCAAACAAAAATGGAAATCTAACTTTTGGGATCATATATAATCTCATTTGACGACATCAGAGTTTAACGGACTAGGTAATTCACGGCCATCCATTTCTTCTAAAATAAGAGCTCCTCTGGATAGGACTTTCTTGACTAAGAATGGCCCCTTGTAGTTTGGGGCGAACTTCCCTTGTGCTACGTCTTGGTGGGGGAATATATTTTTTAGTACTAAATCTCCTAGTTGGAATGATTGTGGCCACACTTTCTTATCAAATGCCCTGGCCATTTGTCTTTTGTAGCACGAAGTATGGTAAACTGCAGCCAATCGTTTTTGTCCAGTAGGCAGAGTTAAGTGTATTAGCCTTTGATCCATTCAACTTCATCTAATTTGGTTTCCATTAAGATTCTTAGGGAAAGGATCTCAACCTCAATAGAGCGGACTGCCTCTACACCATAGACCAACTCGAAGGGGGTACCTCCAGTAGAAACCCTTATAGTGGTTCGGTTAGCCATTAGTGCAAAAGTGAGATTCTCATTCCAGTCTCTGTAGTTGTCAATCATTTTTTGAAGGATTCTCTTGATGTTGTTGTTGGTTACTTCCACCGCTTCATTCATCTGAGGGCGGTCGGTGACTGAATGTCGGTGGGTGATGTAGAACCTTTGGCATAATTTTGTCATTAGTTCATTGTTTAAGTTGGAGGCATTATCGGTGATGAGTGACTCTGAAATCTTGTATCGGCAGATAATGTGGTTCTTTATAAACATCTCCACTACCTTCTTGGTGACGCAAACATAAGAGACTACTTTCACCCATTTAGTAAAGTAATTGATGGCAACCAGGATGTATCGATGACCCTTGGAGGCTTTGGGAGTGATTGGGCTAATCATATCTATCCCCCACATTGAGAAGGGTCACATGGCTGACATGTGGAGTTCTGTGGGTGGCGCTTTAATCTTATCTCCATGTATTTGGCACTTATGACATTGGAGAACATATTTAGTGCAGTCTGACTCCATGGTTGTCCAGTAATACCTCGTTCGGAGGATTTTCTTGGCAAAAGTGTGGCCATTCATGTGAAGACCGCAAACCCCCTTGTGTACCTCTTCCATGATGGTTTTGGCTTCGATGACATTGACGCATTTCTGTAGGCCGAACAAGGATCTCTTTAAAATCTCATTTCTGGCCATAAAATAATGTCCTGCCAGATGGCAAATGGTCTTCTTGTCTTGATGAGAGGTCGCATCGGGGAACACCCTTACTTGGATGTATCTTTGAATATCATAAAACCACGGTTGCCCATCGGGCTCAACTATTGTGTGAAGGTAATAGGAAGGAGTGTCTCTGGTAAAAATTTGGAGAGGAGATATTTATGTGCCATTGTCGACCTTGATTGCTACGACTAGAGTGGCTAATGCATTAGCGAAGTTATTCTCTGTCCAGGGTATATGATGGAAGTCTATGCTTTTGAACAGTTGACACAGATCTTTAAATTGTTGGTGATATGGGAAAAGTTTGGCATATCGGGTTTGGTACACCTCCTTGGATTGTTAAATAACGAGATTAGAATCTCCGAAGATAGCCAGCTCATTAATCTTCATCTTCATTGCTAGCCTTAATCTAAGAATGCAAGCCTTATACTCAGTAATGTTATCGGTGCAAGATTCTAGTTTTAATTTAATCACAATGGGGTAATGACTGCCTGCTTCTAATATTACTACTGCCCTGATCCCGGCTCCCTTTTTGTTAGAAGCTCTGTCAAAATATATCCTCCATCTGGTTTCCATTAGCCCTTCAGTTACATCTTCGATGTATAGGATATCCTTATTTAGGAACTGGGGTTGCATGGATTGATAATTATTGATAGGGTTCTCGACCAGGTAATCAACTATGATCTACCCCTTGACTGCTTTATGAGTGGTGAATACAATTTCAAATTTTGATAAGATCTTGTGCCATCGTGCGATTCTGATGGACATGGTTGGTTTATCAAAAATGTACTTGATTGGGTCTATCTAGGAGATGAGGAAAGTAGTATGATAGAGCATGTAATGCCGAAGCCTATGGGAGGCCGTAGCTAATGCATAACAGGTTTTTTCAAGATCAGAGTACTTTACTTTGTATGGTAGGAACTTCTTATTGAGGTAATAAATGGTTGCTTCTTCTTCCCCGTTTCATCATGCTATCCTAAGACACACCCCATGGAAGTATCCAGAACTATCATATACATCATCAAAGGACGCCCCGGGGTAGGTGCCACTAAAATTGGAGGATTCCGAAGGTATTCTTTGATTCTTTCAAAAACCATTTGACAATTATCATCTCATTCTTTCGAAACATCTTTCTTGAGGAGTTTGAAAACGGGCTAGCGAAGATGAGCCATTTGAGCGATGAACCTGCTGATGAAGTTTAATTTTTCCAAGAAGGATCGGATCTCTTTTTCCCCTCTAAGGGTTGACATTTCAACAATGGACTTGACTTTGGCACGATCAATCTCTATCCCTTTCTCATTAACTATTAATCCTAGCAATTTCCCTAAGGATACCCTGAACTTACACTTGGCAGGATTTAACTTGAGTTGGTATTTGCGAAGCCATTCAAACACCTTCCGTAAGTTGAGCATCCTATTGTTTGGATTTGATAATCATGTCATTTACATAAACTTCCACCTCTTGATGCATCATGTCATGGAATAAAGTTACCATAGCCTTTTGGTAAGTTGCCCCTGCATTGTGAAGCCCAAATGGCATAACTTTATAATAATATACTCCCCATAGGGGTGATAAAGGCGGTCTTCTCTCTGTCTTCTTCAACAAGTTTGATTTAGTTATATCCCGAAAAGCCTAACAATATACTCCTTAGGGGGTGATAAGGGCGGTCTTCTCTCTGTCTTCTTCAGTTAGTTCGATTTGGTTATATCTTGAAAAGCCATCCATGAAGGAGAACATCTTATGGCCGGCCGTGTTATCAATGAGCAGGTCTATGTGTGGTAAAGAGAAATTTAGTGTTAAAGTTATTGTTTGTCATGTTTGGCATTCTCTAGATTAATTGAGCAATGTGTTGGATATGATGGTCCCTGACAAGAAAAATAATGCACAATGAATCAAATAACAAAAGTACTTTTCCATTGATTCTATATATCTGATATAAGGTACTAAATTAAAAGCTAAAACAAAGAGTTTATAAAGAAGGATTCACTTATGGCAAGTCTTTTGCTTTAGGATTTGTCCTAACAAGCTTTCTACTGAAACTTGCGGGTGCGAATGATATCCTTGCTAGCCCAGTTATGAAGCTTCTTGCTTGGGAGGATTGCTCAGATGGACCCATCTTGAGTTATTTCGGCATCAGTCATCATGACAGGTGCTTCTTCTTGAATTTTTCTTTTCTTCAAACTTTTGCTTGATGTAGACACTACCTTTTCCATAACTTGCTGAATTGATCAAGGAGCTCCATAGTTGCTTTCTTGTTAGCCCTTTTCTTCTTAGTTGCTTCTCTCCTCTCTTTTCTAGTAGGCTCATACCCCAGCCAAAAGTGGGTTCGGCTGATGGAAACCGTTTGTTCTTCCCTATGCCTTTACCTGGATGGAAATCGTTTGTTTTGAAGTAGTGAGTTATCATCTGAAAAATTTTGGGAATGCTTTGGCTCCACTTGATCTTCTTCATGTATAACCGTGTCATACACGAATGACTGGATACAGGAGGAGGCCAATTCTGTGTCATGTGAGATGGAATCAACTTTGTATAGGGCAAACTCCTTTTTGACAAAAATGGAGATTAATTTGGAACCTATGATGAATTTGACTATTTGATGAAGGCTAGAAGGGATTGCGCCTACTAAGTGGATCCAGGGTCGCCCGTCCTAACAACAGGTTGTAGACAGCCAGAATGTGCAAGACTTGAAATTTGAATGTGAAGGTCACATGTCCTATCTCGACTGGCATTTCAATTTACCCTATGGTTTCTCTTCGTGAGCAATCAAAGGTGCGGATGACCTTGTTGCTGTTGTTCAAGTAGGTTTTCTCCATTCGAAGCCTTTCCAGAGTGGAGTACGAGTGAACATTTAGAGTTGATCCATTGTCTATTAACACTTTTAACACCATTTTTTTCCCTTATTTTCATAGCCACATGTAAGAAATGGGTGCGCCACGTCCTATCAGCAAGAAGTTCATTATCGAAGAAGGTAATGATATTTGAAGCCATGATGAGGCTCACCATGTTATGCAGGTTAATCTAATGTGAAGTCTTCAGGCACACAGACATCTTTAAGGATCTTAAGCAAAGCATCCCTGTGTACCTCAGAGGTGAGTAGCAAGCCTAACATGAAGATGTGGGTCGGGGCTTTTCTAAGTATTTCCATGATGTTATAGTTAACCTTCCCCAGAGCTTTGGTAAATTTTGATATCTCCTGATCTGTTGGTAGGTTAGAGCTTTTGCCTTCTTTATCTTTCCTTTTCTTCCTTCTTTCTACTTCAGCAGAGGTGTAAAGTCACCCTGATTGGGTCATCCCTTCTATTTCCGTTACGGGTTCTTTAATGCTTTGAGCTTTGTCAGGGGGATAACTCCACAAGACATTGTGGAGACTAAATATTGGCAATTGAGTCATGAGAGGAAGAGTTACCTTTGGGTGTACGGGCAAGGGGACAACTACAGATGGAAGATTTGTGAGGATGGGTAGGGTGGTGGTAATAGTTAGTTTCTTTGGTGGAACCAAGGGCGGTGAAGCCTGCATGACTCTCTAGGTGTCTGTTTAAGGTTTGAACCAGGCCGTGGCGACCATGGGCCCAAGTTCGGGCAAAAGGGTGAGAATAAGGCTGCAATAAGGGGGATGGGGTAGAGTTTTAACAGTCAGGTTCATGTTAGATTAGTGAGGTTGTATGGTGAGGAAGGTTTGGTCTTGGTATTTTGGCCCCTTTAGGATGTAAGCCGTCCCTTTTGGATTGATAATTGATGAGCTATGTGGAGTGCCTCTATTAGAGTTTTTACTTTCGAGCGGTATCCTCTCTTGCAGCTTATGAATCATGGCTTTTATCAAGATGGAAGAGGTTGAGCTAGCATCCATTTTTCTTGCCTAGAGAGATGAAGGGAAAACAAGAACACAAGTTACAAGTTAGTGTTCGATTTTTAGAAAACTTTATGCGATGCATGCCTTAGGGGTGTCCTTTTTGTGAGAGAGAAAGACTAAACATGATGCATTCAACTCACTCTTCAGAGATAATGAGTTTTGCCCTTGTATGTAGATGCCATACCTGTATCTGGAATCATTCATGCATTCATACATTCATCCATGGAAACAAAGAAAAAGTAGTAACCTATTCATTGAATTTGAGCATGAGTACATGTAATTGAAGTACATTGTAATAGAGGGAGGTAGAACATTTTCCTTGGAACTTCCACCTATCTACTTTTAGAAGAAGCATCCTAAACTACTTTTAAGTTCTTGGATTCACCTTTTGTTGATGTTGAGAGGTTAATGAATTGATTTTTCTTTGCGTGTTGCCCCTATGTCTTCTTGGAATCGGTAAGCACCCCTTTTTGCATGCTCGGCAATCTCTGGCTTAACCAGACTCACATTCAAATTGACATAGATACATTTAACCTTAGACAGGTTTTTCATACTCAATTCAGTCAATTAACCACTTCGCAGGCCCGTCGAGCCCAATAGAGGTAAAATAACCAAAATATTCTTAGGGTATTACTCTGTCCAATTCTAGTTGGCACGTCTTTCTAAAAATGATAAGTCCCTATTTCACCCTCAATTCCAGTCTAGACCAATCATACTCAATCCGACATATCTTTTAAGAAAGTTGATCTCTCAGACAGTAAGTTTATCCAGTCCGGCACGTTTACTGAGAAAACTGTTCGAAACTGTAAGTCCCTTTAAACCTATCAATTAGGACAGAACCCAAGTCCCTGAGATAGTAGAATGGTTTACTTTTGGCGCCTGCTAGCTTGCCAATGTAGAATGTCTGTTATCTGGCACGTCTTTTAAGAAAGTTGATCCCTCAGATGAGAAGACCATCCAGTAGCTTCCCAAGATCAGGCAATCTCTGGAATGAATGCACACAGTCAGCGTGATGGAAACACTCACAAATTTCGCAACTGTTAGAGTGACAGAAACACTCGCAAATAGGTTAATATTGGGAATTGCCAACAAACCCCCTTTGTCACGGGACCGAACACGCCTTTTGCCCATGGCACGTTTACCGAAGGGCAAGATACCTTTGGAACCAACTCGTCACACACTGTTAAAGTGATGAAAACACTGAAAACCTAGATCAACACCATTGCTTGCTAGCCCACTTTGATGAAAAATGACCAAACTATCGCTTAGGCCTTTCCGACACACTTCTCAAGAAAGTACCTAAGTTCTCAAAGTGGTAAGTCCATTCTTCCAAGATTATCTTAAAGATAATTTGGCACGTTCTAGTGCCTTCTAGTCACTTTCGAGTTAATTCCGAGAGCATCCAGTCAAAATGACCTTTGATCGCCTTTGGGAACCACATCAGCTCTGGATATCAAACCAGTTACCTTTTGAGGATGCTTTCGATAATATTCCCAACCTTTTAATACCTTTTTGGATCATTCTAAGTCTATTCTAGTAAGCCTAGTGTAAAATGACCGTTTTACCCCTAATGGCTCGGTCCCTTTTTCCAACCACACCGGTTCCAAGTATCAAACGGGAAATCTCTCAGAACACTCTCAATAGTATTTCCAACCTTTAAGCCTCCTTACGGGTCATTCTGGGTCCATTATGGTGTTTTTCTAGTTCAAATGACTGTTTTGCCCTTTGTAGGCCGGTTGGCCTTTTCAACTATCCCGGCATTGTTTCTCAAGCCAATTACCTCTGGGACACTCTTTCGAGGGTTCCTATCCATCCCCGGCCTTCCGGATCATTCTTAAACTTTTCGGAGTCACTCCTAGTGTAGCCAAGCCAAAAATAGCATGGTAGCCATTAGGACAGGCGCCCAAATTTTTTACCTTGCATCCCAAGGGTCAAAAGATATGTTTCTTGATGCCTTAGAACATTCCTATATCGTTGGCGCCACTAGTAGTGACACCAAGCCAATAAATGGTCTGGCGCTACTAGTAGTGGTGCCAAGCTTAAAAAAGAACTTGCACCACTGCAACAGGTGCCAGTTCTTGTTTCAATTGCCTATAAATATAGACCTTCCCCTTGCGTAAAAAGGATCCACAATCTCAGTCTAGAGATGTTGCCCCTTTGAAAATAAAACTCGAATTCCCTCAAAACCCTAATTCTCTCAAGTCTCTTCAAACCCTAGCCTCCATACACTCAAACCCTTGCCCTTATACACCCTATATACTCAAACAAAAGCCTCCAAGCATCTATTAAAGATCAAGTGCTGCATCTACAAAGCTTCCAAAGTTTAAGCAAAGTAAAGCAAACAAAACAATCAAAGCAAGAAGAAGACAAGGTTATTTTTCTATTTTCTTTTATGTAATCCCCTTCTCTCTTCTCTCTCCTAACCCACTTGAGTTTTTTTCTATTTTAATCCTCATTTTCTACCCCCTCTTCTTACATGCTTGAAATAAGATACTTCCTGGTTCATGCCTAGGAAGAACTATTGAAGGTCACCATGTTAGGGGCTTTCTTTAAGTTCAACCTAAAACAGTGTGAGTTCGGCCCTCTTGATTATGTGGTAAAGTCTAACCTTGTATGTTCATAATCTTATTGCATTGTGATTGTTTTGTTCATGCATTGCATTCAATATTACATTCAAAGTTATTTTCAAACTTGCATCAAAGTTCTCTTTCAAAACTTCTATTCAAAATCTACTTCTTTCAAAGTTGTTTTCAAAATACACTCCTAGGGTGATTCTTACCATTCCATGGTTAGGGTTATTTTAGGAAAGTATTGTATTCAATGTGACTATTAAGGTCCAAATTTTGGGTGTAAACCCTAAATTGTTTTATCAAAATCCCAATTCTAAGGTGATTCTAGCTATTTCATAGTTATGATTGTTTTAGGAAAGTGTTACATTCAATGTGATCGTTATGGTCCATATTTCAAACCCTAGTTGTTATGAAAATCACAACCCTAGAATGGTTCTAATATTTTCATAGTTAGAATCGTTTTAGGAAAGTGAGATATTCAAGAGATTTTCAAAAGTCTATTCAAACCTCTTTCTAAATAGTTTTACAAATCTACTTCCTAAAAAAATCTTTTCAAAGATCTACTTTTCAAAAACTCTTTATCTTGGAGTCCAAGTCAAAACCCTAGAATCCATGATTAGGAAACCCTAATTCTTTTCTTAAACTCATGACTTTCTAATTGCCTTAAATCATAGATTTCTAAAACTCTTTTTCCTACCAAATCATAGATTTCTAAATTTTAGATTTGTAAAACTCAAGCTTTCTAATTTCGAGTCAAATTAATGTCACGGCTCAATTTTTTGCACTCGAAAAAATACTTGTGAGAAAAATACAGTACTCTGTCATTAGAACTCATCCTCCTAGAAGGACAAGTGCGACTAGGTTTGAATTGAAAATTGATTTGAATAAGGGCTTTTGAAAAAGATTTGGATTCACCACCTAACTTTGTTTCGGTGAGTTAGGTCACCTAAAACTAAGTACAATCTGAAAATCAAACTTAAGATTTTTGAAAAGGTTTTGAAAGCTTCCTTAAGAGAGAGTTTTTGAAAAATAGGTTGTTTGACAACCTTTGAAAAGATTTAAGCCTTTTTTGAAAATGACTCTGTTTTTGGTCTTTAAAAACAGTGATTATAGGTTCGGAGACTGGTTGCGTAAAGGGAATATACACTAGGCTATTACCCTATCCCGCCCTTACGGTATCTACATGTCTATTCACCCTAGGTTCACTCATTTAGAATCTCCGATCAACAAATGTCCAATACTATCTACTTTGAAAGAATTTTGAAAAAGGTTTGACATGATGCATGGTATACAAGTACATGAAAAGAATTTGAGGAGAGATTTTGAAAAAGGAAATTGAAATTTTAAAAAGGGTTATGGAAATTAGAAACTTGAAAAAGGTTGTGACCAAACATATGAGAGTTGCCTATATATCCCTTTGTTGGTAATTTGATCAGTCGTAGTTCGAACACGGGGTCCAATTGAAAATAGACACTTTGGGGTCTTGTTTGATTTGAAAAGACACTTTAAGGTTTTTGAAAAGTTTGATTTGAAAAGATTTTGAGTTGAACTTTGATTGGAGGATTTAGAATTGAATTTTGATTTGAAATTGAACTTGAAATTGACTTTTGATTTGAAATTGAACTTGAGAATTTGAAATTGAGCTTTGAAGTAGAACTTAGACTTGATTTGGAACGATTGAATAGAATTTTGAAATTATCTTGACTTGAATTGAAGTTTAAAACCATCTTGGTTTAGAAAAGAGTTGAAGCTTCTTAACTTTAGGGTTATGGTTGAACTAGGATTTAGGTATCCTAGGGTTTAGGTAACCTAGGGTTGAAGCATATAATTGAAATATGAAAGTTTGATTAAAACTTGAAAAGTTTAACTTTAGGAAAGCTTGATTTTAAAAAACTCCGAATTAGGAAAGTTTTGATTTAGGAAATGTTAGGAAAGGGGTTGATTTGATTTAGATACACTTGACTTGAAAAGACTTGTAAAGATTTGACTTGATTTTAAAATATTTGATTAAGAAGAATTTGAAAAGTTAGCAGTTGGAAAACTTGAACTTATGAAAGCTTTGAATTAAGAAGGTTCCATTTTATGAAAGTTTTATTTTTGAAAAGTTTTCATTTTAGGAAAGAGTTTATTTTGGAAAGATTTGAGTTTAGAAAGATCCATTTTAGAAAAGTCTTGATTTAAGAATGGTTTGAACTTTGAAATTTGGAAATAGGATTTGAAAGTTTGAAATTAAGAAATGCTTGAAAGTTTGAATTTAAGAAAGATTGAAATTAGGAAAAGATTAGAAGTAGAAAAGATTGGATTGTTTGATATTTAGAAAATCAAGATTTGTAAAGGTTTAAAATTAGAAAAGATTTGAATTAGGAAATATTTGAATTCTATTTCCTAATATTGAAGATTGGATTTTATTTTGAAAAATAGATGATTTGATTTTGTTTCTAAAATTGGAAGATTTGATTTGGTTTCCTAAATTGGAAGATTTGATTTAATATAGAATTGGAAAGGTTGATTTTGAAAATCTATGATTTGGTGTAAAAAAAGAATTTTGAAAATCTACGATTTGATGTAGAAAATAATTTTGGAAACCTATGATTCGAGACAAAATAGAAAGTCTTGATTTTAAGACAGGATTTAGGGTTTCCTAACCATGGATTCTAGGGCTTGACTTGAACTTCAAGGCAAAAATTTTTTGGAAAGTAGATCTTTTAAAAGAGTTTTCTAAAAAGTGGATTTACAAAACGATTTGGAAAGAGGTTTGAATACGGACTTTCACAAGTCTCTTGAATGTCTCACTTTTCTAAAACGATTCTAACTATGAAAAGATTAGGACCATTCTAGGGTTGCGATTTTGAAAACAACTCGGATTTGAAATATAGACCATAATAATCACATTGAATATAATACTTTCCTAAAACAACCCTAATCATGAAATGACTAGAATTATCTTAAGATTGTGGTTTTGATAAAAACAATTTAGGGTTTGACCCCAAACTTTGGACGTTTATGGTCACATTGAATATAATAATTTCATAAAATAACTCTAACCATGAAATGGCTAAAATCATCCTAGAAGTGTGATTTTGAAAACAAGTTTGAAAAAAATAGATTTTGAATGTAAGTTTTGAAAAATAACCTTGATGCAATTTTGAAAACAACTTTGAATGCAATTTTGAATGCAAGACATGAATATGATAACCACAATACAATAAGGTCATGAATATATAAGGTTAGGCTTCATCATATAATCAAGCGGGCTGAACCTACACCATCTAAGGTTGAACTAGAAAAAATTCCCCAGCACGGTGACCTTCAACAGTCCTTCCTAGGCATGAATCGGTGAGTCCTTTGTTTCAAGCATGCAAGAAGAGGAGGTAGAAGATGGAGATTAAAATAGAAGAAAACCTAAGTGGGTTAGGAAAGAGAATAGTGAGGGGGATTACATAAAAGTGAATAGAAAATTAACCTCGTATTCTTCTTACTTTGATTGCTTTGTTTGTTTTACTTGACTTGAACTTTGAGAACCTTGAAGATGCAGCACTTGATTTTCAATAGATGCTAGGGTTTAAGTGTATGGAGGCTAGGGTTTGAAGAGGCTCGAGAGAATTAGGGTTTTAAGAGAATTTGAGCCCTATTTTTGGAGAGGTAGAGTTTCTGTGAGACCCTAATTCTCTTAATCTCATTCTTAGCTTGATTTCAATGCATTTTATGAGATATTGATACTAATTGAGGTGCTTATTTAACATGTTTTAATATGTGTGAGTTATAGTGAGATTTTTATATTTTTAAGTAAGATTAAGGGGTGATTAGTGGGCTTAATCTATGTTTAATTAGCTTAATTAATCACATGGATTATGTGAAACCCTAACTTGCTTAGTATCATACTTAGCTTAATAGCATGCTTATGGTGCATGATTATCCTTAATCAAGGAGCTTAATTGGCATGGTTTAATGAGGACTTGCATTTGGGGGATTATCATATTTTTAAGCATGATTAGTGAGCTTAATTAATCTTCATTCTTAGCTTATTTTAATCATGATTAATTATCATAAGTGTGATTAATTATATCAATCATGTGGATTAGAAGTGGATTAAGGAAGCAATGAGGTGCTAGGTGGAGGTTTATCCCTTAGACACCTAGGTGTGTGCTTCATGTGTGAGAGGTGTGTGTTTCACTAATTTTGCTAGTAAGTGTGTGTGTGTGATATGTGTGGATAATAGATACACATTGTATCTATTTTGTGTCTTGCAAGATAAGAGGAAGATGAGCTTGATTCTACGAATGTTGGGAGAGAAAGAAGAAGAAAGAAAAAGAAAAGAGAGAAAAGAAGATGAGGAAGAAGAATTCAAGTAAGGAAGTTTTTGTTTTTATTCCTTGAGGTGAGAACTATAGACTGATACTTGTTCCATTGTATTTTTATCTATTGTTGTATAATAGCATGCCATTTCATGCCATGGAGGTTGAATGGAAGTGGAGAGGAGGAGGGTGATTAGGGTCCAAGGAGGAAGCCTTGAATTTATTATGTTGTGCATGTTTTTGGATGTTCAAGAACTTGTTTATAGTTTAGAGTTTCATTTTGAACCTTTGGGATATTTGTTGTGGTGTTGGAATGGTGATGAGTGCTTAGAAACCATGTTTGAGAAATCTATTTTCGAGCCAAAGTCTGTGGGGGGTCGACCCTGTACCTTAAGAGTTGACACATGAAGCATTTTGCTGCAAAATTTTGGTCTCTATTCCTAGGTGTCGACACCTGGCGTAGAGATGTTGACACATTGAACAAATTTGACTCATTCTTAAGGTGTCAAGAGATTATGGTGTTGACACCTGTGACTGGCAAACTTGACACACTTTAGTAAAATGATCATAATTTTCTCTAGAGAACTCAAAATGGTGCGCCGTTTAAAGCATAAAAAACTAGACTCATCTGGTTTTCTATTGATATAAAGTGGGTACTCTAATTCTTTGTAGATTGAGAGATATAGTATTTTAAAGATGACTTAAAATTTTTATCAACAGCCTAGTTTTCCAGAATTTTAGTCCAAATTTCATTGGACATAACTCCTTTATCTAAAATATATTTTTGACCTGTAACCTATCAATCTAAAGGTCTCTAAACCTATTTTGCAAATGAGATTGACATATTGCATTGTCTTGGGTTTTGGTGAAAGTGATTTCTTGTCTTTGGTTGCATTAGGGAAGGGTTTAACATCCTATTGAGTTCTAATGCATTATGGATGTTCTCAATCATATGTTTGAAGAGTATAAGTTATAATTATGCATTGGTTATGAATTATAGCATATATTTCATCATATTTGATGTGGTAGTGTTTGGTAGGTTCGAAAGGGGATCATACTATTCTGGTTCAACCGAAAGAGTAGCTGAATTTGAGAGTAAGCGGTATCAGGTGAGAATATAAGATGGTCTTATTCATAATGCATTAATATTTTATTGTCTACAATGGTGGTGATTGTTAGATTATACAATGGCATTTGCATACAATACATTTTGTGTGCATATCTTACATTGCACGGAGGAGGTTTAGTCGATGTAGGACTAACCTGAGGTTTAGCCGATGTGGGGCTAACCTAAAGGGTGTTGTTGTAGGATATTCTTGAAAACAAGCTATCGATATATTGGGCCAATATTATCAAAATAACGCGCATATACGTGGTATATCATACATTGCATCACAAGAGGCATTTTATTTATTGTTGATGGTGTATTATCTATTGATGATTAATTCAGTGGATATTTATCATTCCTTCTTTATGAGTTTGATTATCTTGTGAGCACGTTGATATATAGCTCACACCCACACAAGTTGTTTTGCAAGAAAATGGAGGAATGTCCAGTCCACTGTTGGTATTGAGTTGGGGAGCTTCGGGAAGCTCTTTAGTTGAGTTATTAGTTATGTACATTGTTGTACATTGCATTAAAGTCTTTTTGAAGTTTATTTATTTTGTAGTTTTGTAATATTCATAAGTGTGCATTAAGAGTTCTCTCAATGATGTATGTGGGAGGATCATGAGATGGTTTTTATTTATTTAATATGATGTTATTTATTCCTATAAGATTTCTATCTTTGAAATTATGTTGAGGCTTCGGTTACAGGTAGGTGACCTATGTGATCATATTCGTCCTAAGACGGCGTTAATGACGCTTGATTAGGAGTGGGCATGACAGATTGGTATCAAAACCGAGGTTTAATACCAAAGTTCTATTGTCAAGTTGTTTTGAGCCAAGGTTTACAACTGAGGCTATGTTGTGGAGTTGGTGTCTAGAGTTGCAGTGGACTGTAGAGCGTTGTTGTGTTGGTTTACGTTGGTAGGGGTATGTGGCTCATGTATATTGTGTGCTAATCCTGAATTGATGCAATGAGAATAGCTCAAAGAGATTCACTGAGGAGAGCCTAGGAGGAAGTATTGTCAGCTCTAGTTAAGGGGCAGAGACGACAAGAAGAGGGTGTTCAGAATTCACCAGATGCAGCCGATAGAGTGGCAAATGTTTTAGCTCAATACATTAAAGATCAGTCCATGAGACTAGTGCAAAGGACTAGTACATTGCACGAACAATTCATGAAATTGAATCCTGCAGAGTTTACCAGAGGAGTGGTTGAAGAAATTAGAGGCAATCCTTGAGGTAATGGATGTGACAAATGAACAAAAAATTATGTTAGCTGCATTCATGTTGAAAGGTGAAGCTTGAAATTAGTGGGAGACAACGAGACAAATGATGGGTTCCCAGGATAGTGGAGTACCAGTTACGTGGCAACAATTTATAGAGGTATTTAATGAGCAGTACTTTTTACTTATTTACAGATATCAGAAGGAGAAAGAGTTTATCTCTCTGAAACAGGGGAAGATGACTGTGTCTGAGTATGAAGAACAATTTACAGCTCTATCACGGTTTGCCCTTGATTTAGTATGCATCGAAGATGCTAAATGTAGGAGATTCCAACAAGGGTTAGAGTTAAGTGTACGATCTCGAATTTCAGCTCTTGAGATGATAAGGTATGCTGACTTTGTGAGTAAAGCAAAAATTGTGGTGTAAGATGTAAAAGAATTATCGGGTAGGAGAGAGCAGTTTAAAAATGGGAAGTTTGATGTAGGGGATGGAACGTCAGGCTAGAAATCATCAGAATCTGTAAGATATGATGGACATGGAAGATCACAGTCAAGTCAACGAACAGGGAGTCCTAGATCTGGAAGTCCAAGGGGTCATGGCTCTTGGAGACCTCCAGTAAGACCTTCAAGTTCAGGAACTTCTGGTGGCAGAATGGGAGGAGTTACTTGTTATAGGTGTGGAGAAAATGGCCATATTATTAGGGATTTTCCAATGCCTTAGAGTAATAAATACTATCAATGTGGACAGATGGGTCACATAGCAAAACATTGTACTCAGGGCTCTACGGTAACCTCCTTTGTGGGTAGTGTGGCTGTGGTGGAAGAAGGACGACTGGGAGTACACAACTTGGATGTAGGACTACTTCTGAACCACGAACTCAGACACAGATATATGCTATGACCCAGCGGGATGATCAAGCTACGGCTACAGTAGTGACATGTATGATATCTGTGGCTGATAAGGATGCTTACGTACTGTTAGATCCCGAATCTACCCATTCTTTTGTTTCCATTGCATTTAGTGAACATCTACATAGACCACATACATCTATGGCACAATATTTACTTGTTTCTACACCTGTGGGGGTGGTGTTAATGGAAGTGGTGTATTAAGGTTGTGTGTTAAAAATTGGGGAGAAAGAGTTGAATGTGGATTTGATTCCGTTAGTAATCCATGATTTTGGTATGATATTGGGTATGGATTGGCTATCATTTTATCATGCTTCCATTGACTATTTCAAGAAGTTATTTTCTGAGTGCCAAATGAATCAGAGTTCAGATTTCAAAGTGAGCGGGATATGGTTCCAACTTGTTTAATATCAGCTTTAGAAGCTAGGAAATTATTATAGAAGGGATATGAAGGGTGCTTAGCTCATGTGATTGATACTACTAAAACAAAATTGAAACTGTCGGATCTTCTTGTAGTTCAAGACTTTGTAGATGTATTTCCGGATGAGCTACCAGAGATTGTGCTTGATAGGGAGGTGGAGTTGTCTATTGAATTATTACCAGGAACTACTCCAATCTCCATTACATCTTACAGAATGGCACCATCAGAGTTGAAGGAATTGAAAACTCAATTGCAAGACTTGTTAAATCGGGGGTTCATTCAACTTAGCGTGTCACCGTGGGGAGCTCCTATGTTGTTTGTGAAGAAGAAGGATGGAACCATAAGGCTATGTATTGATTATCGGCAATTTAATCAAGTTACAGTGAAGAATAAATATCCTTTGCCACGTATTGATGACTTGTTTGATCAATTGCAAAGGGCCAAGGTCTTTTCAAAGATTGATTTGAGATCCAGTTATCATCAACTGAAGGTGAAAGATAGTGATGTTTCAAAAACTACTTTCTGAATGCGGTATGGACATTATAAGTTCTTAGTAATGATGTTTGGAGTGACTAATGCTCTAACTATTTTCATGGACTTGATGAACCGGTTATTTCAGCCTTTTCTCGATTCATTTATTATTGTTTTCATTAATGACATCCTAGTTTATTCACACAGTAAGGAGGAACATGAAGAGCATTTAAAACTTATTTTATAAACTTTGTAGGATAAACGGCTGTATGCCAAATTCAGTAAATGTGAGTTTTGGCTCGATAGGGTGGTATTTTTGGGACATGTGATTTTTGATGAAGGAATTTGTGTTGATTCAAAAAAGATCAAAGCTATAATGAATCGGGAGCAGCCGATGAATGTGTTTGAAGTCAAAAGTTTCTTGGGGTTAGTGGGATATTACAGACGGTTTATTCAAGGATTCTCATCTACCACTGTACCGTTAACTAAATTGACATAGAAGTTTGTAAAATTTGAATGGATTGATGATTGTGAGCATAGTTTCCAAGAATTAAAGATAAAATTGACTACAGCTCATGTGGTAACCATTCCTTCAGGGAAAGGAGACTTTGTGATTTATAGTGTTGCTTCTCATTAAGGTCTGGGTTGTATGTTAATGCAAAGAGGCAGAGTTGCTGTCTATGCTTCTAGGCAATTGAAGGCTCATAAGAAGAATTATCCTATTCATGATTTGGAGCTAGTAGCAGTGGTGTTTGCCTTGAAATTATGGAGACACTATCTATATGGTGAGTCGTGTGAGATATTTACAGATCATCAGAGTTTGGAGTATTTGTTTACCCAAAGAGATCTAAATGCGAGGCAACAGAGGTCGATGGAATTGATTAAAGATTATGAGTGTGTCATTTATTATCATCCGGGAAGAGCTAATGTGGTAGCAGATGCTTTGAGTTGAAAAGCTTCTGGGAGATTGTCATGCATTCAATGTTGTCAGGCAGAATTGTTTGCAGAGTTAGCTTCTTTGGGGGTGAAGTTTGAAATGATGAGGATTGATGCGGTATTAGCACAATTCTGGGTTAGATCATTGTTATTTGATCAAATCCGGGAACTACAACTTTAATATCCACAGTTGGAGAAAATCAGGAAACAAGTGAATGAAGGGGTAAGAACTAATTTTTCCATTCATGCTAATGGTTCTATAATGTTTGGGACCCATTTTTGTGTACCAAGCAATCAAGCTTTGAAGAATGAGATTTTGGAGGAGGCACTTCAATCGCTGTATGCTATGCATTCGGAAAGTACAAAATGTATTGTGATCTTTGGGAAGTGTATTGGTGGCCTAGCATAAAGAGAGAAATTGCAGAGTTTGTGCCTAATGTTTGACTTGTCAAAAAGTAAAAGTAAAACATCAGAAACCGGCAGGTTTATTGCAACCTCTTTCTATTCCACAATGGAAGTGGAAGCACATTACTATGGATTTTGTGGTGGGATTACCTAGAACTCCAAGCGGATTTGATTCTATTTGGGTAATTGTTGATATGTTGACTAAATCAGCTCATTTCTTATCAGTTAAGACTACCTATATTCTTGATAGGTATGCTAAATTATACGTTGATGAAATTGTGAGATTGCATGGAGCTCCAGTGTCAATAGTTGTAGACAGTGATCCAAGATTCACTTCTAAATTTTGGCCTAATTTGCAGCAAGCGTTGGGTACTACTATGAAATTTAGTATAACATTTCATCCTCAAACTGATGGGCAATCAGAGTAAACTACTTAGAGTTTAGAGGATATGTTGAGAGCTTGTGTATTAGATTTCAAAGGCAGTTGGGGGGATCATCTAGCTATTGGAGATTGCGGAATTTCTCACGACCAGGCTATAGTATATACGCATTCTACCAAAAATTCTGATCTGATTAGCATAGCCTAATCTACATGATTAGAATCATACCTTCAAGATCTCTCTAGTTTGATCCCGAATAACAAGTATCAGCAACAAGCACGAATCAACTGTTCGAACTCAACCTTCGAATTTTTGCTGTATCCCTTGTATACGCCCTGCTCTAGAGAGAGTGGGTTCGCCACTGTTAGGGTTTCTCTTTCTCACAAAAAAATGTATTTCCCAATTATGAGCAAAGTGTAAACCTAGCAGCTCTTAGAGTTTGTATATATAGAGGCTATAACAGGGACCATAGGATTAGTATAACTAGGGCTTTCTAGGAAAATAAGAATTCCTAATCCAACTAGGATTAATCCTTATTTAAGTAAATTATAATTTATACCACTAATGAATTATAATTGCACTCCTTGTTATATTAGGAATTATATTTTGAGCTCTATATTATTAAATGCTTATTTATTTCCCCAAGTTAAGATTATAGATACCTGTCTATTAAATTAAATTACTGACAATTAAATATAATAGACTTATTTAATTCCTTGAGACCTTCCACTTAATTTATTTGATATGTCAGATTTATAATCTACCCGCAGGGTTTGACATAATCAATACTTATAAGCTTCCTCAAGGGGGTATCATCAATCCCTATATAGGGATGAGGATTCCATTAATAATTAATATTTATCTTACACGTAATGTTATTGTCCAACTCACTGAGTTCATTGACCCATAAAAAATCTCACTTTTTTGCGAATCAAAACAATAAACACTACATGCATATGTCTATTTATTATATTAGGATTAAAAGCATAAGCACTCATAACATTCATGAGGTATTAATTGTTTTATATAGTCAGTATTAAAACAATTACTTCAACACGGGCCTGTTCAATACACACAAAGTGTACTAGTGCAAGGAGTTAGAATTATACCATTCTCTATAGTCAAGACAGACCTATTAAAACCTTGTAGTACAGTCCTACTGATGGTGTGTCCAGTTTCATCTAAGACTGTGAACGATAAGCTTATATTCCATAAGAATCGATGATCTGATCTTCCGTGTGTAAGCCGTACTCTACACACCAAATTATCTACTATATAGAATAAGAGACACATTTGCATAATCATTAAATAAATAACGTAATGCAAACATTGCTGATGAGTGCCAAAATATGTATAAATTAGGCCCTCTAAACTACACTTGTTAGGTTTTATCATTAGTTCTTTGTTACTTATTTTGCTCTTTTCGGTGTTGGTAGGTTGCGCGAGTTCGGTGTGCGGAATTTTGGACAACACGATGATTTAAGTCCATGTTGGGGATAAAGACGAAAAGTCCGGGATTTGAAGGAGTTGATTTGCAAGAGCATTTGAAGTTGAAGGGCCAAGAGTGCAATTAGGGAAGTCTAATTCACTTTGGACTGAACTTCACCAAATCTTATTTTCAACTACATGGCTGGAACCAAGGGGGAGAACAGAAAAAAAGGGAATTAAAATAAGAAAGAAAAGGAAAGAAAAAGAAGGAAGTATAAAAGGAGAAGGATTCCTTTTGGAAGGTGGCTTGAGCTGGCGGTGAGAAGGCAACAACAAGGGGGTAACAAGCAGAAGGAAAAAAGGCGATCTCCATGGTTTCTTCATCAAAGACTATGGATTCTCCTAAAGTCATGAGCGGCTAAACCTTCTTTTTAGGGTGTAAACGAAACCGAATCCAAGTAACTTTTATTATGTTTTGATTCAAGGGTTAAATATTCAGATTACATCGTATAACTCTTTTCCATGATTTTGACATCGTTGACTCATGTTTTAGTTTTTAAATCCAAATCTGCTTTCTGTGATTGTGGCTGCATGGTTATGCGATTTATTTTCATTGTTTTGCAATCATTAATTGAGATGGATTATGCCTAAGGTAGACGGATTGTGCTCATTCATTGAAGACAATTCGTGCTTGCCAAAGATATTTCATGCCCTTTTGTGGTTGTGAATTTATTCTCTAGATGAATCGATTAAGGCTTGTAGCTTTGGCGATTCCCAAGTAGTCTGAATAATTAAACCTAGGTCATTTACATAATAGGGTTGTGAGGAGGAAGTGGAGTTGAACCCTAGACATTTACTCTCATTGTTTCAAATCTTATTTTCAATCGTTTGTTATTTATTTATTTAGAATTACATTACAAAACTCAAAACCTCCTCTTATTCGAGTTAATTTAGGAATAGATTACGAGCAAACGTAACTCAGCCTTTCAGTCCCTGAGAACGATACCCGACTTGCTACTATTCTCACGAATGGTAATAAGTTTGGTTTTTAAATTACTTTTTCAATCCTCTTTCGAGAGCGATCAATTGCTCACACAGATTCTCATTAAAATGGAATAACTAATTTATTAATAAATACTAAAGCCATTACACAAAGCATGTCTTTTAGTATAAATTCCTAAGAATCTCCCACTTAGACTCAAAGCCATGCTGTAATGTATCTAAGCCCGATCCCTTCTAAATGACTCTCAAAAGTTTTTGCTGGTAAGGTCTTTGTAAAAGGGTCTGCCAGGTTATCTGTTGATGTAATCTTGGTAACCACTATATCACCTCTGTGCACTATGTCTCGTATCATGTGATATTTACGCTCTATGTGTTTTGCCCTCTTGTGGGTCCTAGGTTCCTTCGAGTTAGAAACTGCCCTGCTATTATCACAATAAAGTTTAATAGGGAATTGTACTGAAGGTACCTCTCCTAGATCCAACAGAAAGTTTATAAGCCAAACAGCCTCTTTGGCTGCCTTAGAGGCTGCCACATATTCGACCTCTATGGTGGAATCAGTAACACATGATTGCTTGATACTCCTCCAACTAATGGCTCCACCTCCTAAGATAAACACATTTCCCGAGGTCAATTTTCTAGAATCCTAATCTGATTGGAAATCTAAGTCTGTGTACCCAATGGGTACTAGACTATCTGCCTGATATACCAACTTATAATCCCTAGTCCTTTTTAGGTACTTGATTATATGCTTTACCGCAGTCTAATGTTCCAGCCCTGGGTTTGACTGATATCTGCTGACTATGCCTACAACAGAACAGATGTCACGTCTAATACAAAGCGTAGCATACGTGAGGCTTTCCACTGTTGATGCATAGGGAACTTCCTTCATGTTCTCTACCTCAATCGGTGTCTTAGGATACTGATCCTTGGTTAGAGAGATTCCATGTCTAAAAGGCAGGAACTTTTTCTTAGAATCCTACATACTAAAACGGACAAGAATCTTATCAATATAAATAGCTTGTGATAAGCCCAGCATCCTATGCTTGCGATCTTGCAAAAGCTTAATCCCAAGGATGTAACCGGCTTCTCCCAAGTCCTTCATATCGAGCTGTCTAAATAACCATACCTTAACCGCAGATAATACTTCCACATCGTTTCCGATGAGCAAGATATCATCCACATGTAGTACTAAGAACACCACCACGTTTCCACTATGTTTCTTATACACATACGACTCGTTAATGCACTGATTAAAATCATAAGACTTAATGGTCTGATCAAAACGAGTGTTCCAAGACCTAGACGCTTGCTTAAGTCCATAAATAGATTTCTTAAGTTTGCACACCATGTGCTCTTGGCTTTTTGCTACAAAATCATCTGGTTGCATCATATAGATGCACTCTTTAAGACATCCATTAAGGAAAGCTATCCTAATATCCATTTGCAAAATTTCATAATTGAAATAAGCCGTAATGGATAAGAGAATCCGGATAGACTTTAGCATAGCTACCAACGAAGAAGTTTCCTTATAGTCAATCCCCTTTTTCTGAGTGAACCCTTTCGCAACAAGCCTTGTGCACCATTAGGTTGATGTACAACCCTTCCACTACAATGAGGCACGACCGGTGTTTGTGTAATACGAGTGGATTGATCTACTAATTCTGATCCTTATGCACCATCATCATGCCTTAGTTATGGAACCAACGTGTTAACAGTATCTACACGTTGCGCTTCAGTATCAGCCTGAGTCACAACATTCCTTCCACTACGACGAGGCAATAGGATGTTAATGACTTTGTCTTGTGGTGCCTTTTCTTGTACTAAAGGTAATGAAGAAGTATGTGTTGGTCTATCTCCTCTCGCTCTTCTAGAATAATCTTACTTTTAGGTTTGTGGTTTATTACGTGGTCCTCTTCTAAGAATCTGTTATTAGTGCTAACAATGATCTTGTGATCCTTAGGACAATAAAATAAATCACCCTTCGTTCCTCTAGGGTACCCAACAAAGAAACAAACATCTGTTCTCGATTCTAACTTATCTGCTTTCCCTTTCAACACGTGTGCTGGACTCCCCCATATTCGAACGTGTCACAAACTAGGCTTGCGCCCATTCCACAATTCTGTGGGAGTAACAGGTACTGACTTAGATGGTACGAAGTTTAGAATGTATGCTGCTGTTTCAAGTGCATGACCCTAAAATGAATTAGGCAAGTCTGAATAACTCATTGTAGATTTGACCATATCCATAAGAGTTCTGTTCTTTCTCTCTACTACACCATTTTGTTGTGGCATACCTGGTGCAGACAACTGGGACTCAATTCCCTTATCTGATAAGTAATCCAAAAATTCTCCCAAGAGGTACTCACCACCACGATAAGATTGTAGTGTCTTGTTACATTTACCATGATGCTTTTCTGTTTCTGCCTTAAACACTCTGAATTTCTCAAAGCATTCAGAATTACGACACATCAAATAAATATACTCATACTTAAGTAATCATTAATGAAAGTGATGAAATACTTAAAGCCATCTCTAGCCTAGATATTCATGGGGCCACACAAATCAGAGTGAACCAATTTTAATATCTCCTTTGACCTATTGCCTTTGGTCACAAAGGGCCGCTTGGTTATATTACCTTCCAATCTCCAAGATCAACATTGCTAAAAATTAGTCTTTTCTCTTTTACTCTTGTCAGGAAGGCCAAGAAAGACACCATTGCTCCCAAAAAGGTTCAAGCACTACTTAGAGCACCCATCATCACTCGACAGAGGACCTCTCCAATGGAAACTCACTCTGACGAAGCCGCACCAAGCAGTGTGGTATCCCGAGAAGAGATCAACGAGATAAGAGCTCAGATGGGCGAGATGTTCAAGCTAATACAGTCTATGGCCTCCAAAGATCCTGCCTTAGCTCCTTCCTTATCTGCTCCCCCCTCCTTAGGAACCAAAGGTTGCCTCACCTAGAGTCGTGCTCCACTTTGATAACAATGGCAAGAACAAGAAGAACCCCAGGGTGGTAAACATCGAAGAAGAAGAGGAGAAAACTATACTGGTGTCACCCACCAAGAAGAAGACCTCCCCAGACCCACTCAGCCTGAAAATACAAGGGTTGAAGGAGTCTTTGCATAGCCTCCATGGGCATGACACCTTCAATCTAACTTCTTATGACGAACTATGTTTCTTCCTAGACCACTCGTGACTTGCCAAGTTCAAGATGCTTGACTTTCAGAAATATAATGGCACTGGTGATCCCATAGCCCATATGCGTCTCTATACTAGGGCACTCAGTGGTCATAGGAACGATTCAAAACTCCTCATGTAACTATTTCAGCACAGCTTGATGGGGTCTGCTCTCTAGTGGTTTGCACATGCTTGGATTTAAGGAAAATTACAACTTATGGAGGAGTTGGTCTTGGCATTCAAAACCTAATATCGACACAACATCGACTTGACCATCGACTATTGGGCCCTTACGCTAATGACAAAGGGGGAGAAAGAGGCTATGCCCTAATATGAAGTGAGTTCGTAGCACAAGTCAATCCCCTACTAGAAGAGAAAGAGTATGTATAGTTGTTCATATAAGCCTTTCGAGGGCTATATTATGAGAAGCTTTGCACAAGTATAGGGAAAAACTGGTGATAGAAAATGGCCTAAAAACTAGAAGGATCACTAACCCCTATCCCAAAATCGAAGAAGGCTCTGCAAGCACAGCCAGAAAGGTGGCCACCGTAAAGGGAGTAAGCAAAAAAGAGGGCGAAGTGTCTGCCATCCTCCCATTCAGACTCAACAATATCGCCCACAGTATCAACGCTGGCCATCACTAACTATTCCTACCCCCACCTTACCCACTGTGCCGTTATCCAAGCACCTGCTTTTGCCTCAGCCGGGGCACACCCCAACTACACTCCTAATTGACAAGCCTGACACAACCGCACCTTGACTACCTTAGCATATACCCAAACAAAAGCATAGCACAACCTCCTGAAAAGCAACTTGCTAAGTCCTATAGCTGCGCATCCAGTATCGAGTCCTCTGCCGCCTACCTTCAATATGGCCTTCACTTGCGAATAACATTCAAGAGGGCCAGGGTATGATACGAATATCTACTTCTCTTTGAAGCACAAAATATAGGATCTGATTGACAATAAGGCTATAGATGTACAATCACTAAACCCTGCTCCGATCCCCGATATCATAATAAACCCTTTACCAGATCGCACTGTCAACATAATCACAAAAGATGAAGCCGACCCGGGGGGAATCATAGCTGCAAATTACTTTGAGGGTCAGTGGGAAACCGAGGAGGAAAGTGACTAGGAATGAGAGCTCCCTCCACGCCCAATCTATTTCTATGACCCGAATGAAGTGCTTGACTCCTTTGACTGGCCTATTGAAGCACACCTACCCGTAGAGGGAATCCCCGTAGAAAACGTGACCCTTAATTGGTGTAAAAACGAATTCCTGCACCTTGAGCCCACCAGGACCAGACTTATTGTACCAGAGACTGAACTCAACTATGAAGACATTGTCGCGTCCTGATTTTTCGCACTCAAAGAAAAATACGCACAAGTGGGAAAAACACGGTACTCTTTCGTTAGAACTCATTCACCTTGAAAGACGAGTGCGACTAGATTTGAATTTAAAAATTGATTTGAATAAGGGCTTTTGGAAAAAGTTTGGAGTCACCACCTAACTTGATTAAGCTGAGTTAGGTCACTTAAAACCAAGTACAATATGAAGATTACACTTAGGGTTTTGGAAAAAAAGGTTTTAAAAACTTCCTTAAGAGAGGGTTTGTGTAGAAAACAGGTTGTTTGGCAACCTTTGGAAAGATTTAAGCCATTTTTAAAAATAACTCTGTTTTGATTTTTGGAAAACAGTGATCTAGGTTTGGAGGTTGGTTACGTGTAGGGAAGATATCCTAAGATCATCACCCTATCCTGCCTTTCAGCGCCTACATGTCTTTTCACCCTAGGTTCACTCATTTAGAATATTTGATTAATAATTGTCCAATATTATCCACTTTAGAAAAGAACTATATGATGCATGATATATAAGTGTGAGAAAAATATTTGATTTTGAAAATGGATTTGAAGAAAAGATTTGTAGCTTGAAAAAGGTTATAGAATTGAACATTTGAAATAGATGATGAAATTAGAAATTTGAAAAAGGTTGTGACTGCACCCATGAGGGTTGCCTACATATTCTTTTATTGGGAATCAGGTCAGTCGTAGTTTGGACTCAGGGTCCGATTGAAAATAGACACTTTAAGGTTTTTGAAAAGTTTAACTTGAAAATGTTTGATTTGAAAAATATTTGATTTGAACTTGGAATAGAAGATTTGAAATTGAGCTTAGACTTGGAATTGAACTTGAAAAAGGGTTTGAACTTTGAAAAAGAACTTAGACTTAATTTGGAAAAGAAAGAGTTGAGTTTTGAAAACATTTTAACTTAGATTGAAGTTGGAAAACCATCTTGGTTTAGAAAGGAGTTTTAGAAAAGAGTTGAAGCTTCCTAACTTAAGATTAGGGTTAAACTAGGGTTCGACATCCTGGGGCTTAGATGACCTAGGGTTGAAGTATGTACTTGAATTGGAAAGGTTTAATTTAGACTTGAGAGGTTTGATTTTAGAAAGTTGGATTTAGGAAAATTTTGAATTGGGAAAGTTTCACTTTATGAAAGTTTTGATTTTGGAAAGATTTCAATTTAAGAAAGTTTCATTTTAGGAAAATGTTGATTTTAAGAAAGATTTGAACTCGGAAAGATTTGATTTTAGAAAGATTTAAACTTTGGAAAGATTTAGAAAGTTGAGATTTGGAAAGGTTTGAAATTAAGGAAGATTGGAATTTGGAAATGTTTGAATTAAGAAAGATATGATTCCTATTTCCTAAAGTAGAAGATTATATTTTATTTCCAAAATAGATGATTTGATTTGGCTTCCAAAATTGGAGGATTTGATCTAGTTTCCTAAATTAGAATATTGGATTTGACATGTAATTGGAAAGGTTGAGTTTTGAAAATCTTAGATTTGGACATCTATGATTTTGGTGGAAAAAGAGGTTTTAAAAATCTATGATTTGATATAGAAAATAGAGGTTTTGAAATCCTATAATTTGATGTAAAATAAGAAGTCATGTTTTTAGGAAAAAGAACTAGGGTTTCCTAACCATGGAATCTGGGCTTGTTTTGGATTCCGAGAAAAAACTGTTTTTGGAAAGGAGATCTTTGGAAGAGAGCTTTTAGGAAAGAAGTTTGAAGAGAGTTTTTAGAAAGTAGATTTTTGAAGAGAGTTTTTAGAAAGAAGTTTAAAAAGCAATTTGGAAAGGGGGTTGTATATGGATTTTGCAAATCTTTTGAATATGTCACTTTCCTAAAACGATTTCAACCATGAAAACATTAGAATCATTCTAAGGTTGTGATTTTGAAAACAACATGGATTTGAAATATGGACCATAACGATCACATTGAATATCACATTTCCCTAAAACAACCTTAACCATGGAATGACTAGAATTATCTTAAGATTGTGGTTTTGATGAAAACAATGTAAGGTTTATACCCAAAAATTTGTACCTTGATAGTCATAATGAATATAACACTTTCCTAAATCAACCCTAACCATGAAATGACTAGAATCACTTTAGGATTGTGATTTTTGAAAACAAGTTTGAAAAAGAAGGTTTTAAATGCAAGTTTTGAAAAAGAGTTTTAATACAAGTTTGAAAACAACTTTGAAAACAAATTTGAATACATGTATGAATATGATATACACAATGCAAGAAGGGTCACGAATATACAAGGCTAGGCTTCAATACATAATCAAGAGGGCCGAACCCACACCATTAAGGGTTGAATTTGAAGAAAACCCTTGACATGGTGACCTTCAACAATTCTTCCTAGGTATGAATCGGGGAGTCCCTTGTTTCAAGGATGCAAGAAAGAGAGGTAGAAAATGGGTGATTAAAATAGAAGAAAATCTAAGTAGGTTAGGAGAGAGAAGAGAGGGGGGGATTGTATAAAAATATATCAAAAGCCTACCTTGTCTTTTTCTTGCTTTACTTGCTTGGCTTGCTTTGCTCTTAAATTTTGAGAGCTTTGAAGTTGCAGCATCTTGAGTCTTCAATGGAGGCTTTGGAGGCTTGTGTTTAAGTGTATAGAGTGTATGAATTTTAGAGTTAAGGTGTATGGAGGGTAGGGTTTGAAGAGACTAGAGAGGGCTAGGGTTTGGAGAGACTTCGAGCTCTGAATTTCAAAAAATAGAGTTTTTGGATTGAGTTTGTGGACCCTTTTCATGTTGGGAGAGAGTCTATATTTATGGACACAAAAATAGCCTACCGCCTGTTGCAGTAGCGCTAGGGCAAAAAAACCACTGGTGCCACTAAGAGTGGCGCCAGGCCAATTTTTGGCTTGGGGCCACTTAGGAAAGTTTTAAGGTGGTAAGAAATGTATCTTTTGACCTTTGATACACAAGGTAAAAGATTTGGGTGCCTGTACTACTGACTACCATGCAATTTTTGGCTTGGCTGCACTAGGAGAGACTTTGGAAAGTCCGGGAATGATCTGAAAGGGTCCAAGCAACTAGACTCAGTCGAAAATGTATAGAAAACCTTGAGAGAGTGTCTCAGAGGTAACTGGCTTGAAAAGTAATGTTGGAGTGTTTGAAAAGGTCGACCGGCCCACTAGGGGCAAAACGGTCAATTAAATTGGAAAAACATTGGAATAGACTCAGAGTGTCCCGTGAGAAGGCTTGAAGGTTGAAAACACTATTGAGAGTGTTTCGGAGGGTTAGCGGTTTGACATCCAAAGCCAGTATGGTTGAAAAAAGCGACCGGCCCACTAAGGGCAAAATGGTTATTTTGCACTAGCTTTGCTGAAATAGACTCGGAATGATCTAAAAAGGTGTTGGCAGGTTGAGAATACTATTAGAAGCATTATTGGGAGGTTAACCAGCTTGATACCTGGAGCCGGTGTGGTTCCTGGAGACGATCGGATGCCTAGGGGCAAAATAGTCATTTTGATCAGATGGTCTTAGAATCGATCCAGAATTGAATGGAAGACATTTGAACTTGCCAGATTATTCTTGGGACAATCTTGGAAAGGTGGACTTACCGCTCTGAGGACTTATGTACTTTCTTGAGAAGCGTGCCAAAAAGGCCCAAGGGACAGTTTGATCATTTTTTACCGGAGTGGGCTAGCAAGTACTGGTGTTGAGCTAGGTTTTGAGTGTTTCTATCACTCTGACAATGTGTGACAAGTTGGTTTTCAAAGGTATCCTATCTTTTGGTAAACATGTCACGGCCAATAGGCATTTTCAATCCCGTGACATGGGGATTTTGTTGGCAATTCCCATTGTCGACCTGTTTGTGAGTGTTTCCGCCACTCTAACGGTGTGCGTTCATTCCAAAGACTACCTGATCTCAGGAAGCTGCTAGATGGACTTATCGCTTGAGGAATCAACTTTTTCGAAAGACGTGCCAAATAACAAACATCCTACATTGGTGGGCTAGCAGGCGCCGGAAGTGAATCGTTCTACCATCTTAGGGACTTGGGTTTCGTCCCCATCGACAGGTTTGAAGGGACTTACCATTCCGAGAAGTTTTTTTAGTAAACCTATCAGACTGGATGGACTTACCACTTGAGGGATCAACTTTCTCAAAAGGAGTGCTAGATTGAATTTGATTGGTCTGGATTGGAATTGAAATGGGAATTGAGGTTGAAATAAGGACTTACCGTCTCTAGGAATATGTGCCAACTAGAAACGGATTGAGCAATGCCCCAAGGGCATTTTGGTTATTTTGCCTTTATTGGGCCCGGTGGGCCCATAAGGCGATCGATTGACTGGATTGAGTCTAGAAACTGGTTTGAGCTTGAATGTGTCTGTGTCGGTTTGAAAGTGAGTCTGATCGGATCAAAGATTGCCGAGCGGCCAAAAATGAGGTGCTTACAGCTGCCCCTCTTTTTCTATCTTTGTTTGACGAAGATAGAAAATGATAAAGTAAAAGTCCCATGTTGACCGCGAGGCGATCAGAGGGACAAATTTGAAGATTTTTTTGAAGGCTGAAATTTGAAAATAGCAATTTGGCCCAAAGAGGCAATTGAAATCAAGTTTTGGTGGGAAAAAGGGCAAAACTGCCCAGAACTTGACACTCGTTCCACTAGGAGCGGTGCCAGGACTGAGGATAAAAATTAGTAAAATTTTTGATTCAAGGCTTACGAGTTTTGTAAGAGAGAACAAAGGTTGAGAGCTCATTGCCGAGTTTTTGCAAGGAAGAACTCTAGGACTTTGAAGGAGTGGACTTGGGGACCTTGGAGAGTTGCCGGAAATAGTCACTGTTGCTGGAATAGTCGTTGGAGAAGAAAATTTCGCCGAGGAACTTCAAGAGGTAAGCTTTTTGTTTTCTGTTGATTTTGTTATGTAGAACTTCATTTTAGTCGTGCAAATAGTCAAAATTAATATTTTAATATGTTTTAAACCATCTGGTGAAGTTATTTATGCGTTTTGACGCTTGTTTGATTGAATTTGAGTAGTTTTGCATGTTTATGTAAAGAGAGTTTTTGCAGGAATTGAAAATATGCTCCTACAGCTCTGGGTATTGGGTTTTCTGGCTAGATTTGTGTATCATGTACCTTAAAAAAAATGTAGTGAACAATCGTATGAAATTTCATGATTTTTTGAAATTTTTTTGAATTTTTAAAAAATTAAAAAATAGTTAGAAAATAAGATAAATTGAGAAATTAATGGAAATGTTTGAATTCAACCTTTAAAAAAATGTGAGAATATTTTAGAAAATATTTGAAGTAGTTTTAAAATATTTTTGCGACAAATTTGAAAATCCTTGAATTTTGAAAAAATAGAACAAGTTTTTGAAAATTTAAAAATTTTAGGAATGTGCGCAAATTGTTTTGTATGTGTTGGTGTTATGTGACTGTGTCGTTGGGTGCATGATTTGTGTATTGTTGTAAAGTTTTGGGCATCGTAGGGGCCATTTTTAAACCGGACTCTACCAGAATTTTCAAAATTTAAAGAAAGAGTTAGAAAATCTTTGAAATGAAATCTTTTTGAAGGGAAAGAGATATAAAACCTTTGAGGGTGGGACCTTTTTGGAGGAGAAGGCCCGGAAAAACTTGGGAGACTTATTTTTGAAGTAAAGAAAGAGTTAGAAATTTTGATAAGAAATCTTTTTGAAAGAAAAAAGAGCTAAAAGCATTGAATGTGAGGCCTTTTTGGCAAAGAAGGCCCCGAGAAACTCGGGGAGGCCTAAAATTATTGATGAAAAAACTTAGGAAGTATTTTTGAAAGTGAAATTTTGAATAAAAACTTTTGAGGGAAACACTTAGAAAACTTGGAAAGTGATAAGGATTTTGGAAAAAGGAAATGTTTGAGGATTAAAACCTTGAGAATTTTTTAGGATTGATTTTTGAATCAAACTTTTTGAACAAAAAACTTTTTTAGAAAACCTTGAAACTTGATTGGAGTAGAAATCCTTTTGAGGAAGAAACTTGAGATGAATTTTGAGAAGGAGATTGGAGAGAGTTTTTAGAAAGTGTATTGAAAAATAGATTTTTTAGAAAGAGAGATTTGAAAAGGGTATTTTTGGAAAGTCCATAAAAACATCTCACTTTCCTAAGGCGATTCTAACCATAAGAAAACTAGAACCGTTTTAGGATAGTGGTTTTGAAAACAACAAGGATTTGTAAAATATGGACCATATTAGTCACTTTAAATGTAACCCTTTCCTAAAGCAACCGTAACCATGAAAAGGCTAGAATCAGCCTAGGATTGTGATTTTGAAAACAAGTTTTGAAAAAGAAGATTTTAATGCAAGTTTGAAAATGATGTTAATGCAAGTTTTGAAAGCGAGTTTGAAAATGAATTTTAGAAGAATGCAAGATCATGATATGCACAATGCAAGTTGAGGTAGTGAACATACAAGCTTAAAGGCTTCATCACATAATTAAGGGGGCCGAACCCACGTGGTCTCCGGTTAAATTAAAAGAAAGCCCCCGACACGGTGACCTCCAATAGCCTAATCCTACACATGGACTGGAAAGTCTTTTGTTTCAAGCATGCAAGAACGGGGGAGAAGAAGACAGGGGATTAAAATAGAAGAAAACCCAAGTGGATTCGAATGGAGAAGAGAGGGGGGGAAGATGCGTAAACTTAAATAGAGAGTCTACGTTGTATCTTCTTTATTTTACTTTGCTTTGTGCGCTTTGTTTTTCTTGCTTTGCTTCGGTTTTCGCTTCAGTCTTCGTCTTGATCTTCGGGAACTTGTCTTAATCTTTGAGAGCTTCAGGTTGTAGCACTTCAAGTCTTCCATGGAGGCTTTGGAGGCTAGTGTATGAGTGTATGTGAGTATATGAGAGCTAGGGTTTGTGTATGGGGGCTAGGGTTTGGAAGACCTGAAGAAAACTAGGATTTAGGGAGGCTACGAGCTTTGTATATTAAAGAGTAGGGCTTTTAGACTGAGTTTGCGAATTTCTTTCATGCTGGAAGAGGCTCTGTATTTATAGACAGAGGAATGACCTAGTGCCTGTTGTAGTGGCACCAGGCCAAAAATCCTTCTGGTGCCACTAGGAAGGGTGCCAGGCTAAAATTTGACTTCGCACCACTAGTAGTGGTGCCAGCCACTTAGGAAAGTTTTTAAGTTGCCAAGCAACGTATCTTCAGAAGATTTGGGCGCCTGTATTAGTGACTCCCACGCAATTTTTAGCCTGGCTTCACTAGGAGTGGCTCCAGAAGGTCCGGGAATGATTTGAAGGGGCCGGGAATAACCTGGAAGATTGGAAAGGGACAGGAACGCTTAGAGTAGAGTCCTAGAGGTATTAGACTTGAAAAATGATGACAGAATGTGTTTGGAGGGTCGACCGGGCCATTAGGGGCAAAACGGTCAACTGGATTGAAAAACCACGGGATGGACTCGAAATGTCCTAGAAGAAGACTCGAAGTTTGGAAACATTACTTAGAATGTCTTAGGAGGTTACCGGTTTGATACCCAAAGCTGGTGTGGTCGGAAAAGGCAATCGGCCCTTTAGGGGCAAAACGATCATTTTGTATCGGGTTTACTGGAATTGACTCGGAATGATCCGCTGAGATAATGAAAGTTCGGGATTACTATAAAAAGCATTTTCGGGAGGTTACTGGTTTGATACCCACAGTCGGTGTGGTTTCCGGGGCGTTCAATTGCCTAGGGGTGAAATGGTCATCTTGCTTGGAAAGTTTCAAAATTGGCCCAAAACTGACTAGAAAGCACCTAATCATGCCAGATTACCTTTAAGACAATCTTAGAAAGGTGGACTTACCATTATAAGGACTTAGGTACTTTCTTGAGAAACGTCCCAAAAATGGCCTTAGGGGCAGTTTGGTCATTTTTCACCAAACTGGGCTAGCAGGCACCGTTGTTGACTTCGGTTTTGAGTGTTTCTGCCACTCTGATGGCAGTCCCATGATACAGGGGTTTATTGGCAATTCCCTCTATCAACTTATTTACGAGTACTTCTGCTACTCTAACGGTTGCGATGTTTACAAGTACTTTTGCTACTCTAACGGTTCGCGATCATTCCTGAGACTGCCTGATCTCGGGAAGCTACTAAATGGACTTAGCGCCTGAGGAATCAACTTTCTCAGAAGGCGTGCCGAAATAAACATTTTTGTATTGGCGCTCTAGCAAGCACCAAAGATGGACCGTTCTACCATCTCAGGGACTTGGGGTCTTGTCCTGGTCGCCGGGTTTAAAGGGACTTACCGTTCTGAAGAGTTCACTTGAAAACGTGCCGGATTGGAGTGTCTTACCACCTTGAGAAATCAACTTTCTCGAAAGGTGTGCTGAGTTTAATTGGAATTGGAATTGGAAAGGGGACTTACCATCTTTCGAAAGACGTGCCTATTGGAATTGGACCGAACAATGCCCCCAAGAGCATTTTGGTCATTTTGCCTCTATTTGGGCCTGGCGGGCCCATAAAGCTATGGATTGACTAGATTAGACTTGGAAAGTTGATTTAGAAGACGTCCATATTGAGTTGAATACAAGTCTTGATGGACTGAAAACTGTCGAACAGACAAAAATGGGGTGCTTACAAGGGGCTATTTCTAAAACCTGTACATATCCATTGTTTCCTGTATACGTCGTGATTCATGCATTCCTATGTTTATATTCTTGCTTTCTATTTTTCGCAGGCATACATCAAGGATAGGATCAAAAAGAAAACCAATCATCATCCCATGTAAAAATATATAATCATCATACAATTATCATCCATAACGGCCAACACGCAGCCCCAAGAGATAAATGCATATAAATAAAACTGTAAAGTTTGACAAAGCTAAAACTTTGCCAATAGGATAAAAGAGGCGCCTCAGGGAGCAGGGTCATCATCCAAATCAAAGTCTCAAACATCTGACACATACAAAGGAGGAAGATTGGAAGAAGCTCTAGCATCATAAGGACCCTGACTAAGAAGAATAAGAAGAAAGAAAACCCAGCATCAGAACACTAGAAACATGTAAAAAAATATGAAAAATAAACCACAAGCAGCATACCCAGTGGGCCTCCATCAGAGATATGCGGGCAGTCAGAGCATCCACGTTGGCACAGTACTGGTCTCGGGCCTGACAAGCTGCTCCATACTCCTCTTGGGAAACAAAACCCTAGGCTCGACGCCATAGCTCGATCACCTTATGACCAGCCACTTGACCTCCAACAACCAGGTCCAGCTGGGGAAAGGCACCAATGGACCTCGCCCTAAAATGAACTTCATAATCCACAGTGGGCGAAAGCAAAAAGCGGTTGCTAGGCACCCCGACTATGTAAGGAATCACAACCCCAGCTCGATAAAATCCAAACATATACTGAGGAGGATCCATAGCAGCATGGAAGTCAATGTGCAGCTATCTCCAATGATGCTTCCCCAAGCACGTCTCCTATGTAAGGTGACGTTAAAGGTGTTCCGCGACCTAGATAAGAGAATGAGATCCCTCACGTCGTCATACTGGGGAAACCGGTGGTAAGGTGCCCAAGTCACATCCCGAGGTCTCAACAACTCCAGGTTAGCCTGGAGAGCGACAATATATGTAAGCAGGGACCGCTGGACCACCTGGTGTCCAGCCCAGGTCGTGGCCCGTGGAAATGCATCCGCAGCTAGTACCTCTTGTTGATACACTGGTAAGAACTCATAACTCCACCATATCAGAAAAGACCAGAAACCAGTCAAGCTGCCCCATGCCCCAGATGTCCTCGCTCTCATCTCCTGCATAAAACTAGCAAAAGTGAAAACACCCAGTCCACGTAATCCAGTGCATCCAAATCAGCTACTAGGCTCATCGGGGGTAAAGGAACTGCCAACTTATTGTTCTTGCAAAAATAACTAAAAAGGACATACAGTATTAACTAGAGTCTCATAGTAACCTGATCCGTTAGGGAAGGCACAAAAGCAAAAGCTGTCTCTGACAAACACAGGAGCGAAGCTGAGAAACTTCAACCCAGAATCCCTGGCAAGGCTAGGAGAAGGCGGGCCTCGACAGAAGTCATGGACCAGAGAGAAATATAGATGCCCCAGAAAGACATGCCAGTAATGATCCTCCAATCAACTGGGGTGGGCCCCAGCTTAAAACCCACCAAATGTAAAGCCCCAATCTCCTCAAACCATCTCTCTAGTAACCCAATCGCTAGCCGATGATCCAGCCTATCTGTCTCGAGAGTCATAAAGGCGCCAAAGCCAATTCGAAGGAGGAAATCCTGATAAGATGGAGCCGACGCCTGCATAGCTCTCAAGGCAGAGATACTAGCCCTTCTGAATGAATTATGAGTGGTCGATGACATCCGTCTATAATGCAAGTAGAGGCTCGGATGGTAAGCCAGATCTCGTAAAGGCGGGACATCAGGAATCGCTAATTGGTCATCTGAGAAAGAGACATCCTTACACCTGTCGCGAACAAATGCCATCCCGTGCCTAGTCCTCGAATCAACAGCCGTATTTACATATACCTCCACCCTCTCACCTGGAGTAATAGAGGACTGTCCCCTCACAGAACTACCGCTTGAAGCTATCTTGCTGGAAAATCGTTAAGAGCAACCACTCCCACCTTGGGTAGAGCCACTCCTGCTAGCACTGCCCTCCCTAGGCTTAACCTGCATGGCCTTCCCACGGCATCTCCTCTTGGAACCATCATCACTTGCTATAAGCACCTCATTTTTCTCTACTGCGCAATTTTCAGTCCATTTGGACTCATATTCAAATTAACACAGTCATATTTAAGTTAAAACTAGTTTTACAATCTCAATCTGATCAATCAAGCACTTTGCGGGCCCACCGAGCCTAACAAAGGCAAAATGACTAAAATGCCCTCGTGGCATTGCTCGGTCCTATTCTAGTTGGCACGTCTTCCTAGAGACAATAAGTCCCCATTTCAATCTCAAATCCAACTCCAAATCCAATTCTAATAAAATCTAGCGCATCTTTTGAGAAAGTTGATCCCTCGGACGGTAAGTCCATCCAGTCTGACACGTCTTTTGAGAAAACTCTTCGAAACGGTAAGTCCCTTCAAACCCGCTAACCGGGTCGGAACCCAAGCCCCCGAGATGGTGTAATGGTCCACCTTTGGCGCCTGCTGGCCCTCTAATAAAGAATGTTTGTTATTCGGCACGTTTGTTGAGAAAATTAATTCCTCAGACTATAAGTCTACTTAGTAGCTTCCCGAGATCAGGCAGTCTCTGGAATGAACGTGCACCGTCGGAGTGGCGGAAACATTAGCAAATATCGTAATCATTAGAGTAGTAGAAACACTTGCAAACAGATCAATATTGGGAATTGCCAACAAAACCCTTATGTCACGGGACCGAATTCGCCTCTTGGTCATGACACGTTTAGTAAAGGACAAGATATTTTTGAAAACTAACTCGTCACAAACTGTTAGAGTGACGAAAAAACTCAAAACCTAGGTCAACACCAGTGCCTGCTAGCCCACAAAATGACCAAACTGCCCCTTGGGCCTTTTTTGGCACGCTTCTCGAGAAAGTACATAAGTTCTCAGAGCGGTAAGTCCATTCTTCCAATATCGTCCCAAAGATAATCTAGCATGTTCAAATGCCTTCTAGTTAGTTCCAGACCAATTTCGAGACCATCCGGTAAAAATGACCATTTTGCTACTAGACATCCGAGCACCTCCAAGAACTGTCTCGCCTAGATTTTTCGCACTTGAGGAATACACACACAAGCGGAAAAAATACTGTACTCTCTCGTTAGAACTTACCCTCCTAGAAGAATGAGTGCGACTAGGTTTGAATTGAAAATTGGTTTGAATAAAGGGCTTTTAGAAAAGATTTGGAGTCGCTACCTAACTTGATTAAGGTGAGTTAGGTCACCTAAAAACTAAGCATAATCTGAAGACTACACTTATGGTTTTTGGAAACGATTTTTGAAAATGCTACCTTTAGAGAGGGTTTTTAAGAAAAGAGGTTGTTTGACAACCTTTGAAAAACATTTGAGTCCTTTCTGAAAAATAACTCCGTTTTTGGTCTTTGAAATCAGTGATCCTAGGTTGGAGGTTGGTTACGTGTAGGGAAGACGCACTAAGCTATCACCCTATCCCACCCTTGTAGTACCTACATGTCTATTTATCCTAGATTCACCTGTGAGAGTCTTCAACTAACTTATTTTTAATCTTATCCACTTTATAAAAATAATGTTTAAAAACTATCATGATGCATGTGTAAGAAAAGAGAGTTGAAAAATAGATTTGGAAATAGATTTGAAAAGAGATTTGAAAAGATAGATTTGAAATTGGAATTGAAAAGAGATTTGAAAAGAGTTATGGAATTGGAAACTTGAAAAATGTTGTGACCGCACCCATGAAGGTTGCCTACTTATCATTTTGGAGGAATCAGGTCAGTCGTAGTTCGGACAAGAGTCTGATAGAAAATAAAAGGTATGATTGGAAGAAGAAATTGAATTGGAATTTGGATTTGATTCGAAATTAGAATAGAAGATTGGAATTTGAAATTTGGAATTAGGAAAGGTTCAAATTAGGAAAGTTTTGAAATAGGAAAGTGTCATTTTAGGAACGTTCCATTTTTGGAAAGTTTCATTTTAGGAAAGGTTCGAAATTAGGAAAGTTTTTGAATTAGGAAAGTTTCAAAATTAGGAAAGTTTTCGAAATTAGAAAAGTTTTTGAATTAGGAAAGTTTTGAAATAGGAAACATTTCGTTTTATGAAAGTTTCGAAATTGGAAAGTTTTGGATTTGGAATGTTTTGAAATAGGGAAAATTTGAAAGTTGGAAAGTTTTGAGTTTAGAAAGTTTTGAATTTGGAAAGTTTTAACCTTAGAAAGATTTGAAATTTAAAAAGTTTGGAAATTAGAAAGTTTAGGATTTTAGGAGGATTCAAAGTTTAAGTTTTAGAAGTACTTGAAATTAGGAAATATTTGAGTTTAAGAAAGATTTATATTTGGAAAGTTGAGATTTAAAAAGGTATGGAACTAAGAGAGGTTGGAATTAGGAAAAATTTGGAAGCTTAAAGTTTAAGGAAAGATTTGAAAATTTAAGTTTTGGAAACCTAAGGTGTCGGAAAATAGAATATTAGGAAGGAGTTGAATTAGGAAAGATTTAGACTAGGAAGGGTTATGATTCCTATTTCCTAAAAGAAGGGATTGGATTTTGTTTCTAAAAGAGAAGGTTTAATTTTGTTTCTAAAAATGGAGGATAGGATCTAGTTTCATAAACGGGAAGTTGGATTTGGTTTCCTAAAGGGAAGATGGGATTTGGTTTCCTAAAGGAAAAATTGGATTTGACATGGATTTGGAAAGGAAAATTTTAGAAACCCTAGATTTGGTAGACTATAGTTTTGACGTAGAAAATAGGTTTTGGAAATATGTATAATTTTGATGTAGAAAATAAGAGATTTTGAAAATCGAAGTTTTAAGGTAAGTTCGAAAACCATGTTTTTGGAAAGAAAAATTAGGATTTCTTAATTGTGGGTTCTAGAGCTTGACTTGGACAGCAAGAAAAGGGATTTTTGGAAAGTGAGTTTTTAGAAAAGGAGATTTTTGGAAGGAAATCCTAGGGAGGAGTTTCTAGAAGATGAGTTTTGAAGAGAGAGTTTTTAGAAAGATTTTTGGAAGGAGATTATTAGAAAGAGTTTTTAGGAAAGAGATTTAGGAAACGTTTTTAGAAAGTAAATCTTGAGGAGAGTATTTTGGAAAGGAGTTTAAAAAGGGAGTTTGAAAAAAAATTTTTGGAAGGAGTTTTGAAAAATCAATTTTGGAAAGAAGAGCTTTTGGAAAGCATGTTGGAAAATAGGGTTTTAAAAAGAGAGCCTTTTGAAAAGAGAGTTTTTAGAAAGTATAAAAACGTCTCACTTTTCTAAAGCGATTCTAGCCACAAGAAGGTTAGAACCACTTTAAGGAAGTGGTCTTGAAAACAACAAGGAGTTGAAAATATGGACCATATCGGTCACTTTAACTGTAACACTTTCCTAAAGCAATCCTAGCCATAGAAAGGCTAGAATCACCATAGGATTGCGATTTTGAAAACAAGTTTTGAAAAAGGAGATTTTGATGCAAAAGCAAGTTTTGAAAACGAGTTTGAAAACAATTTTTGGAAGAATGCAAGATAATGATATGTACAATGCAAATTGGGGTCGTGAACATACAAGGTTAAGGCTTTACCACATAATCAAGGGGGCCGAACCAACGTGCTCTCTGATTAGACTAAAAGAAAGCCCTCGACATGGTGACCCTCCAATAGTCTAATCCTACACATGGACTAGGAATCCCCTTGTTTCAAGCATGCAAAGAAATGGGGGGACGATGGGGGATTAAAATAGAGAAAACCCAAGTGGGTTAGGAGGGAGAAGAGAGAGGGGGAAGTGCAGAAACTTAAAGAGAAAACCTATTGTATGTCTTGTTTATTTTGCTTTGCTTTGCACGCCTTGCTTTCTTGCTTCTTCTTCAGTCTTAGCTTTAGTCTTTGAGAGCTTTGTCTTGGTCTTTGGGAGCTTTGAATTGCAACACTTCAAGTCTTCAATGGAGATTTGAGGCTAGTTTATAAGTGTATAGGAGTGTGTATAAGTGTATAGGAGGCTAGGGTTTATGTATGGTGGCTAGGGTTTGGAAAACCTAGAGAAGCTAGGGTTTAGGGTGGCTACGAGCTCTGTATATCAAATATTAGGGTTTTCAAATTGAGTTTGCGAACCTCTTTCACGCTGGAGGAGGCTCTGTATTTATAGAGATGGGATAGACTTGACGCCTGTTGTAGTGGCGCTAGGCTAAATTTCCTCTTGGCGCTACTAGGAGTGGCGCTAGACCATTTCTTGGCTTGGTGCCACTAGTAGTAGCGCCAGCCAGTTAAAAAAGTTTTAAGGTAGGCAAGCAACATATCTTGGGAAGATTTGGGTGCCTATACTACTGACTACCATACAATTTTTAGCCTGGCTTCACTAGGAGTGACTCCGGAAGGTCCGGGAAGGATTTAAGGGACTAGAATCGGCCTGGAAGGTCGAAAAAGGGTAGGAATACTCAAAACAATGTCCTGAAGGTACTTGACTTGAAAAGTGAGGATAGGATGTATTAGAGGGGTTAACCGGGTCATTAGGGGCAAAACGGTCAACCAGTAGGAAAGCTATCGGGATGGACTCGGAATGTCCCGGGAGAAGATTCTAGATTTGCAAATATTATTCATATTGTTCCCAAAGGTTGCTGGTTTGATACCTAGAACCAGTGTGGTCGGAAAAGGTGACCGGCCCACCAAGGGCAAAACGGTCATTTCGTATCGGGTTTGCCAGAACTGATTCGAAATGATCCAAAAAGATAAAAAAAGGTTGAGAATACTATAAAAAGCAATCTTAGGAGATTACCGGTTTGATACCCAGAGCCGGTATGGCTAGAAAAAGGTGACCGGCCTACTAGGGGCAAAACGGTCATTTTATACTGGGTTTGCCGGAACTGACTCGGAATGATCCGAAAATATAATAAAAGGTTGAGAAAATTATAAGAAGCATTCTCGGGAGGTTACCGGTTTGATACCCAGAGCTGGTGTGGTCCCCGGGACGTTCGGGTGCCTAGGGGCAAAATGGTTATCTTGACCGGAAAGTCTCGAAATTTGTCCAAAACTGACTAGAAGGCACCTAATCATGCCGGATTGCTTTTAGGACAATCCTAGAAAGTTGGACTTACCGTTCTGAGGACTCAGGTGTGTTCCCAAGAAACGTGCTGAAAAAGGCCCAAGGGGCAGTTTGGTCATTTTTCACCGAAGTGGGCTAGCAGGCACTGGTGTTGACCTTGGTTTTGAGTGTTTTTGCCACTCTGATGGCGGTCACGTGATACAGGGGTTTGTTAGCAATTCCCTATATCGACCTGCTTGTGAGTACTTTCGCTACTCTAACGGTTGTGATGTTTATGAGTATTTCCGCTACTCTAACGGTTCGCGATCATTCCTGAGACTGCCTGATCTCGAGAAGCTGCTAAAGGGACTTAGTGCCTGAGAAGTTAACTTTCTCGAAAGGCATGCCTGAAACAAACATTTCTGCATTAGGGGGCTAGCAGGGGTCAAAGGTGGACCGTTCTACCATCTAGGGGACTTGAGGTCTTGTCTCGGTTGATAGGTTTAAAAGGACTTACCGTTCCAAAGAAATTTTCTTCGAAAAACGTGCCGGATTGGATAGAATTACCATCTCGAGGAATCAGCTATCTCGAAAGAGGGATTTGAATTGGAATTGAAAAGGGGACTTACCGTCTTCAAAAAGACGTGCCAATTTTAGAATTAGAAAGGGGACTTACTGTCTTCGGAAAGACGTGCCTGATGGAATAGATTTACCGTCTCGAGGAATTAACTGTCTCGAGAGAGGAATTGGAATTGGAATTGGAGTTGGAAAAGACAATGCCCCCTAAGGGCATTTTGGTCATTTTGCCTTTATTTGGGCTTGGTGGGCCTGCGAAGGGATGGATAAATGGGATTAGGCTTAGAGAATTGAAGAACGATTGGCACACGTCCATATTGACTTGAGTACAAGTCTAGACGGACCGTAGACTGCCATGCGGTCAAAAATAGGGCGCTTACAGCTACTCTTCTTTTTCTGTCTTTGCTTGTCAAAGATAGAAAACGATAGAGTAAGAGTCCCATGTTGATCGGGAGGCAGTCAAAGGGACGGACTTTGGAATTTTTTGACAACGGGGGTTCGAAAATGGATATTAGGCCCCAAAAGGCATTCGAAAACAAGTTTTGGCAGGAAAAACGGCAAAGCTGCCTAGAATTTGGAATTTGGCACCACTAGGAAAGGCGCCTTTGGCAGAAAAGGCTTGGCGCCTCTGTTAGTGACGCCAGGCTTGGAGTTAAAACTAGAAAAATTCTGGTTCGAACATTTGCGATATTTTGAAGAGTTTGTGGAGAATCGAGAGTCTTTGCATGAAAATTGACTTGAGCCTTGAAGGGGCACTTCTTGGGGATCAAGGGTGATTGTTGGAAGGAGACCATGTCGCCGGAAGAGAAGATTTTGCCAGAGAACTCCAAAAAGTGAGTTTTCAAATTTTTGTTTATTTTTATGTGTAGAACTTCGTTTGAATCGTGTGAATAGTAGAAATTGATATTTTGATATGTTTTGAACATTATGGTGATGTTATTTTTGCATTTTGGTGCTTGTTTGATTGAATTTGAGTGATTTTACGTGATTATGTGAAGAGGGTTTTCTGCAGGAATTGGGGGTTTGTTCCTATAGGCTTGGGCATTGAGTTTTTTTGGTTAGATTTTTAGGCAATGTGTCTTAGAAAAATGTGTTTAACAACCGTGTGAAGTTTCACGATTTTTTGAAAACTTGGTGAATTTTTGATTTTTTGAAAAATAGAAAAATATTTAGAAAATTAGGAAAATGGGAAAACTCAAGAAATTGATAAAATTTTAGAGTTTAAAATTTTGAAAAATGTAAGGATATTTTTAGAAAATATTTGAAGTGATTATGAGAAATTTCAGGAGATTTTTTGAAAGCCCCTGATTTATTGGAAAAATAAAACATGTGTTTTGAAAATTTTAAAAAATTGACAAGTGTGCATGGGTGCTAATGTTATGTGATTGTAACATTGTAAAGTGCACGTTATATGTTTTGTGTTGATGTCATGGGTGTTGTAGGGACTATTTTTAAACGAGACTCTGCCGAAATATTTTTTAGAAATTAGGGAAAGAGTTAGGAAATGTTTTAGAAATAGAATCTTTTTGAAGGAAAAAGAAAGAAAACTCTTGAGATTTGGTTTGAAGTTGGGAAATCAAAAGGTGTAGAAAATTCTCTTTGACTTATCATTTGAAATCTTTTATTTATTTTGTTTGTGTTAGTTGTTTATTTTGTTTTACTTTATTATGTTATTATTTATCTGTGTGTATAGTACATTAACACCTCTTACCTTGGCTTACCTTTTTATGATGGCAGATGCAGGTGATGATGGTTTTGAGAGGAGACGTCGCTCGGGGAAGGCGGCTCAGACAGATTCCACTGGTGGTTCTTGTCGATCTAGAGGTAGTCGAAGATCAACCGGCCGGTCCTCCTCCAGTCAGAGTGGGCAGGAGAGTAGACCACCTGTCGACCCCTTTCCTTCGGTTGAGCAGGCCTTCGCGGAGGAGATTGGTGCTGAGGAGGAGGTACCGGGCCTTGGGGATCAGGTGACCTGTTATGGGAGAGCTTCCTCCAGACATAGGCAGACAGATGCTGGCTTGGGAGACTTAGAGATACTAGACATCCCACCGCTTGGGGACTTTGCTTATCACCCCACTGTATACTCTAGACAGCATCCGCCCCCTCTGCGGGTACACATAGCTTTTAGAGGGGCAGTTCATTAGGTCTTCTTGACTATGCAGCGAGCTGCCCCGTCGTATCGTGCATTCTTGGCTAAGATCGGATTCAGAGCCTTCATGGGATTACAAGGTAACCGCTTGAACTGGCATTTGGTATTAGCGCTGGTTGAGCGGTGGTTTGGGGAGATTGGGACCTTCCATTTTGTCGGCTTTGAGTTAGGCCCCACTCCCTTGGGTTGGGCGATCATCACAGGGCTTTCCTTCATTGGCTGGCGGATCACTCTACAGTCAGTCAGTAGAGATGAGGCATGCATTTTGCTGGACCTGCCTCATCCTGAGCGTTCTGCCTTCCAGTCTCTTGGATCAGTCAGGATGACCGTACCTTTGCTGTTGAGCCATCGCCTGCCAAGCGGAATATTATGAGATGACAACTTGTTTTGTACATCATCTTTAGCTGCTTCTGCAACAATAACAAGACGCTCGTGCCTTTCCGTTTGGTGAGTATAGTAGCCGATCTTGGGGCTCTATATGAGCTGGATTGGGGGTCCTTCTCCTTTGGCTGCTTCCTTCGGTTGATGCGGGTTCAGACTTCTTCTTGTTGAGGTAGCATGACTAGTTTTTGGCCCTTTCTTGTCTGGTGGAGCTATGAGTACCTTCCTATTCGTCGCCCTGCAGTTGTTGAGGATGACCTCTATCCTCGTGCTCTAAGGTGGGCTCGTGACTGGGTAGCCCAGCGATCGAAGATTACTGATTTTGTGACGCTCCAGGCTAACCTGGAGCTGATTGAGGCGAGGGATATTACTTGGCGACCTTTCCTTGGATCGGTTCATTACGAGACTGTACGGTACTTGGTTCCGTTGTCCCTGTCGAGGGTTGCTTTTCTCAATGATGATACTTAGGAGTCCTATCTCGGAGAGCGGCACTGGCAGCAGTTTTATGAGGAGTTCCAGTCAGCAGGAGCTCCACCAGAGTATATATTTGGGGCCTTGGTGGCAGGAGTGCCTATCCCTTATCAGGAGCGTCAGCCGGGTGCCAAGTTCTTTCTTCCTCTAGATACAGATTACGCTGCACACTTTGGGGCTCATTCGGTCGGTGCCTTCACCCGGTTTGAGGTAGTAGTCGGCGGGTACACTGTCGGCCAAGAGGTGGTTGACTTGTAGCGCCGAGCCGGAGGATATGTGCCCCAGGCTGAGTTTGTTGCTGTGAGGGATCAATACCAGATAGAGCAAGGTCAGTATCAGGCAGAGGTGTCCTCCTTGACGGCTCGGATAGCTCAGATGGGAGGTGGGGGGGGGTATGTTGCCTTTTCTCCCCTTCTTTTTGCTCTCCTGTTGCTTAGTTCTTCTTACATGTGGCTGATTTCGGTTCTATCTTCCCTGCAGGATGGCGGTGCTTTGAGTAGTTATCCGCCTCCTCCAATGCCGGGTTTTAGGGATTTCGATCCAGATGACATTGACTTTGACCTGTGACAGATGCCCCTTGTGGAGACTCCGAACCTCTTTTGCCTCTATTCTTGAGATGTATCTATGTTAGATAGTTTTATTTTATAAATTCTGTACAAAGTTGGATATTTATGGTATTTAGATGCATGGATAAGCAGAGATATTTATGATTGATTTTTTTTTTCCAACTAAGTATATGATTAGATGCATGTGATGGATGATGATGTTATATATCTTCTATTTTTTACATGGAGTTATATCCTATATGTGCAAAGCTCATGCTGATTGTTTTTTTTTTTTTTTCAAACGTATGCATATGTTAGAAATACATTAACAGAATGACACGGGGTGCTGTTTAAACTTGTAGTATGTGGAATAGTAACTTCTTCCTTTTTGAGAGTCTAGCCTCTCCTTCGGTTCAACCCTACCTTGATTGAATGATAGCACTTTGAACCTTTCTCAACCTTTTGATCACTTCTGACTCTCTGCCTTGGGGTTAGTGTATATGATTATTGGGCTGAGACTCTCGACTCTCGGGGTTTTAGTAATAGCTTACTTGACCTTTAGCAGAGCGATAAGTGGCTAGTCCTTTCAATTCGAGGAGACTTTGTTTAGGATCGTAATGTAGGCTAGATTATGGGGTTTTCGAAACGATGAGATATGTAGGCTCAAATTCAATGTTGTTTTCAATAGGGTTTAGATCCATACTATCCTTGACTATTTTTCAATAGGGTTAGCATCCTTTTTTAGCTTTGGCAGCATGTCTAGCTCATTTAGATCAAGCAATCCATTTTCAATCAAAGTGGACTTTAGTAGGGTTGTAATGTAGGCCATGGTTTGGGGTTTAACAAGAAAGGGTAAAGGCTCAAACCTATTGCTTCTACTAGACTTCCTTATCACCTAGGATCACCTTTGAACATATATTCTTTAAAGAGTTCACCTTTCTTGTAGTCTAATCCTTAACTTTGTAACGGAGTTGTCTAACATTTGTCCCCTGACTTCTGGCCTTTCTATATGTTCTTCAAGATAACACAAATATTTTTTGTTTTCGGCCTCCTACCCCTTGGCAACTCTTTTCCTTTGTTGTTCTTTTTCATCTCTTTTCTTTCTTTTTATGAAAAGAACAATTCTGCAACCCTTTTTTCTCCTTTGACCTTTTTCTTAACAACTCAATCTAACCCATTGTGGGTAGTAATCCCTAGGTTGGGGGTTTCTTTGTAGAGAAAAAGGTAACTGGCTCAACAGGTTTAATAAGGGTTGCTTTTAGTTGTATGATAAATGAAATGAGGGCCTCTCTTCATTTTGAATAAGATTGCTTGATCCATAGAGCCTTCATGTTACTTCGGCTTGATGGTCGACAACATTCTCCACCAGATCTTCTGCTACCTGTCTGCCCCAATGTGGGGGAATGGTCTCGAATCGGGGTTGGCAAGAAAAATCTTTTGCTTTCTGCAAGGCACTAATGGGTTAAGCAAAGGGGATATTTTTGTGTATGGTAGAAGAAATGAGGGCCTTTCATCACTTCAAATTAAATTGCTTAGTCCATAAAGTCTTTTATACAAAATTTAGACAATGTTCTTAGAGAAGATGTGTTTCCGCTAGTAAACCACTATATGTTCTATCAAATCAACTATTCTGTGCTTATCCCAATGTAGGGGATGGTTCTTGGTTTGGGGATATATGAAAAGAAATTATGTACAGCTCTAGTGGGCTGAGCAAAAGGGTAGTGTTTATTTGGGATAAACAGAACAATGGTTCTTCATCATTTTGAGTACTTAGCTGCCCATTGCTTAGCCAGGATATCACACAAGTGTCGCCTCAAAAATTTGTACTTCTTTATTGAGATTGCCTCTCTCTCTCTCTGTCTCTCAAAGGTTTTAACCCCCTTTGAGTGGGTTGTCCATGCTACTCCATCCTCCAAGTCAAGTTATTACTGAATGGGAAAGAATCCTTAAACGCAACAATTGTCCACAAGAGTATGAGACAAAGGGGATAAACTGGGAACTTATCTATTTTTATTCAAAAACATGATTACATGGCATGCAGTGTTCATTCAAATAAGATATGCAAGAAATAGAAAGATAAAAGGGAAACTGACGAATTTTATGGAAACCTCCCTTTTCTTGTGGGTCTCTTGGTAAGAACCCTTAACAGGGTTTTGAGACTACGCCAACCTCCTTGGTACTCCATTCACCGAGTGTATTACCAAATGATGGAGGGCGAATTGATAGATCTTTTGTGGTGTTTGGCATGCATTCAGAAGTTAAGTGATTCTTTTATAGCAATGCACAGGTCTGATAGGACTTTGCAAACAGTGAAGCCTCCTTTTCCATGGATGGTGGTTGTCGCGGCATGGTGTGGAGGTAACGTCTTGTTGATGGATGGCTATTTCTTCTTGCTCCTTGATGTAGGTTCGGCCTCTTCTAACAACTAGGCTCATCCTTCCATGAGTTTGAATTTGGTGGGGTACTAGAGGGATTCCATGAATTTAGCTATGCTCTTTGACCTACAAAAAGAAAAATAAAAATAGAATGCAATAAGCATATAGAGTTAGAGGTTCTATACGATGCATGTCCTATGAAGGTCCCTTCTTTGAGGGAATCTAGGTATGATGACAAGTCCATTTTGGAGGTGGAGTTTTGCCCCTATTATGCAATATAATACCTCTTCGACGTGGGCCGGTTGATGTTTCCTTATTTGGGCAATCTCGCCTCCATGGATTGAGAGAGTTTTGGGCATCTCTTGAGATATGATTCTATGCATGCCAGGAATCATTAGGGTTTAGAACCCTTAGAAGTTTTGGTAGGTTTGGTTAATATGAGATTTGATTGCTCCTTTCTCTCTACTGTTGATTAGATGCATGAGAATGAAATGACTTGAGTTTCTTGGAACTCTTGTCTTGGAATGGATACAGGTGCATGAGCATAAAAGAAGTGAACGTGTAAGCAATATGATGATAATAAGTGAGTGATTTAGAAAATCCCCTGCTTGTCTTGCTTTTGTCTTCGATTCACTTGGTATTTGGAGATGAGGAGGGGGAGGACAGAAGATAAGAAACAAAAGAGAAGTTAGTGCCTTGATTTGAAGATTTCTATGCAATGCATGTTCGAGGGGTGTCCCTACTTGAGAGAAGAACTAAACATGATGTGTTTGCTCACTTTTGGAGATAGGGAATTTGCCCCTATATGCAGATACCTTACCGTCAGTTGAGAACTTTTCATTCGTTCATGCATTTATTCACTCACTCATTCACGAAAAATCAAGAAATACATTTCACTTCGGGTTTAATATACAAAAGAATTGAAATACATTTAAATAAGGGAAAAGGGAACATGTTCCTTTTGGGGTTCCACCTATCTAATTTTACAAAGGAAATCCTAAACTACTCTTGAGTCTTCGGATTCGACTTCGTTAGATTTGATGTCGAGGAGGTTGCTGAGAGACCTTGTTAGTTGATTGCCCCTTGTCTTTTTGACAACCCTATCTCCGCAAGCATAGAGGGATTGGGGCCCCTCTTTTGAAATAAATTGAGATGCATGCTATGAGTTCTTAGGGTTACGTGGGAACCCTTAGGGTTTGAGTAGGCTTAATGCAAGTGAGAGTAAACTGGGTGTCACTCTCTTTGGGTTGATCATATGCATGAGAATGCAGTGACTTGAGTTATTTGAAACTCTCGTCTTGACATGGAATATGGGATGCATGAAAATGGGTGCATAGAGTATAAGAAAAGAGAATACAGTTGAAGTACATTTGCATGTATGAGCAGTTAGACAGGCATTATAACAGTACGAATACATTCATTATAACAACAGGAATAGACAGGTACAAATGAAAATAAGAGCAGTCGCCCTTTCCTCCATGGTTTTGGAAAACGGTGCGCGTGTCTTAAATCCGGCAGAAGTTTGGCTATGCATGGTGTCTATATGAGCATGAGGTTGAGGGTTGACTAATGCATCCTAAAAAGGCTCGGTCCTCGAATCTTCAAACCTAGGCCCACTCCTCGAGGTGGTGATCCGAGCGGGGGAACCATCAAGAGGCCGTAGGCGAAGAAACTGACACAGCATCTTACCCACAACCAATATACCGTTCTCCCTTTCTAACTAGAAAGGTCATATCGGGGTAATAATGCAAGTATGCAGAATGCAAGTGCACGTGCAGTGTGTGTGATTTTTGAAAGTGGAGGAGAGAGCCCAACAACTCCCATCCATCCTGTTCATCACATTCATGCACAACAATTAATAATGTTTAAACATAAAGTGCATCTACAAAACAAAGATGCAAGAGTTAGTATGTGGATGACAAATTTAATACAAGATAATATGAATGAATGCATTTTTTGTTTTTTTTTTTAAAACAATTTTGAAAATTAGGTTTTGAAAATTTAAAGTGAATAGGATTGAAAAAGACATTAGAATACTCTACATGGGTGAAGGGTAAAAAGACATGACTAACGGCCTAACCCTCTAAGTTTCTCCAGTGGAGTCGCCAGTTGTCACGCCCAGATTTTTTGCACTCGAGGAATATACACACAAGCGGGAAAAACATTGTACTCTCTCGTTAGAACTCACCCTCCTAGAAGAATGAGTGCGACTAGGTTTGAATTGAAAATTGGTTTGAATAAAGGGCTTTTAGAAAAGATTTGGAGTCGCCACCTAACTTGATTAAGGTGAGTTAGGTCACCTAAAAACTAAACATAATCCGAAGACTACACTTAGGGTTTTTGAAAACGATTTTTGAAAATGCTACCTCTAGAGAGGGTTTTTAAGAAAACAGGTTGTTTGGCAATTTTTGGAAAACATTTAAGCCCTTTTTGAAAATAACTCTGTTTTTGGTCTTTGAAATCAGTGATCCTAGGTTCGGAGGTTGGTTACATGTAGGATATACGCACTAAGCCATCACCCTACCCCGCCCTTGCTGTACCTACATGTCTATTTACCTTAGATTCACCTATGAGAGTTTCCAACTAACTTATGTTTAATCCTATCCACTAATAAAAATAATGTTTACAAACTATCATGATGAATGATATGCACGTGCAAGAAAAGAGAGTTGGAAAATAGATTTGAAAATATAGATTTGAAAAGAAATGATTTGATTTGAAAAGAGATTTGAAAAGATAGATTTGAAATTGGAATTGAAAAGAGATTTGAAAAGAGTTATGGAAATGAAAAGTTGAAAAATGTTATGACCGCACCCATGAAGGTTACCTACGTATCCTTTTCGAGGAATCAGGTCAGTCGTAGTTTGGATAAGAGTCCGATAGAAAATAGAAGGTATGATTGGAAGAAGAAATTGAATTGGAATTTAGATTTGATTCGAATTTAGAATAGAAGATTGGAATTTGAAATTTGGAATTTAGAATTGAAGAGATTAGACTTTGATTTAGAGAGATAGAACTTGGAAGAAAGATTTGGATTTATTTTGGAAAGATTGAAATTTAGGAAACCTAGACTTAGGAAAGATAGGTTTTTAGGAAAGGCTTGAGATTTAAGAAAGACTTGACTTGACTTGGAAGAGTTTTAGAAAAGATTGGACTTGACTTGAAAGAGTTTTAGAAAAGATTAAATTTAGGAAAGGTTCGAATTAGGAAAGTTTTGAAATTAGGAAAGTTTTCAAAATTAGGAAAGTTTTCGAATTAGGAAAGTTTTGAAATAGGAAACATTTCGTTTTAAGAAAGTTTCGAAATTGGAAAGTTTTGGATTTGGAATGTTTTGAAATAGGAAAATTTTGAAAGTTGGAAAGTTTTGTGTTTAGAAAATTTTAACTTAAGAAAGTTTTGAATTTGGAAAGTTTTGACCTTAGAAAGATTTGAAATTTAGAAAGTTTAAAAATTAGAAAGTTTAGGATTTTAGGAGAATTCAAAGTTTAAGTTTTAGAAGTACTTGAAATTAGGAAAGGTTTGAGTTTAAGAAAGATTTGGATTTGGAAAGTTGAGATTTAAAAAGGTATGGAACTAAGAGAGGTTGGAATTAGGGAAAATTTGGAAGCTTAAAGTTTAAGGAAAGATTTGAAAATTTAAGTTTTAGAAACCTAAGGTTTAGGAAAATAGAAGATTATGAAGGAGTTGAATTAGGAATGATTTAAGAAGGGTTGTGATTCCTATTCCTAAAACAAGGATTGGAAAAGAGAATGTTTGATTTTGTTTCCCAAAATGGAGGATAGGATCTAGTTTCCTAAACGGGAAGTTGGATTTGGTTTCCTAGAGGGAAGATGGGATTTGGTTTCCTAAAGGAAAAATTGGATTTGACATGGATTTGGAAAGGAAAATTTTAGAAACCCTAAATTTGATAGACTATAGTTTTGACGTAGAAAATAGGTTTTGGAAATATGTATAATTTTGATGTAGAAAATAAGAGATTTTGAAAACCGAAGTTTTAAGGCAAGTTCGAAAACCATGTTTTTGGAAAGGAAAATTAGGGTTTCCTAATTGTGGGTTCTAGGGTTTGACTTGGATAGCAAGAAAAGAGATTTTTGGAAAGTGAGTTTTTAGAAGGGAGATTTTTGGAAGGAAATCCTAGGGAGGAGTTTCTAGAAGATGAGTTTTGAAGAGAGAGTTTTTGGAAGGAGATTGTTGGAAAGATTTTTTAGGAAAGAGATTTAGGAAGTGTTTTTAGAAAGTAAATTTTGAGAAGAGTATTTTGGAAAGGAGTTTAAAAAGGGAGTTTTGAAAAACAGATTTTTGGAAGGAGTTTTTAGAAAACAATTTTGGAAAGAAAAGCTTTTGGAAAGCATGTTGGAACATAAAGTTTTAGAAAGAGAGACTTTTGAAAAGGGAGTTTTTAGAAAGTATAAAAACGTCTCACTTTCCTAAAACAATTCTAGCCATAAGAAGGTTAGAACCACTTTAAGGAAGTGGTCTTGAAAACAACAAGGAGTTGAAAATATGGACCATATCGGTCACTTTAAATGTAACACTTTCCTAAAGCAATCCTAGCCATGGAACGGCTAGAATCACCCTAGGATTGCGATTTTGAAAACAAGTTTTGAAAAAGAAGATTTTGATGCAAAGCAAGTTTTGAAAACGATTTTTGGAAGAATGCAAGATAATGATATGCATAATGCAAATTGGGGTCATGAACATACAAGGTTAAGGCTTTACCACATAATCAAGAGGGCCGAACACACGTGGTCTTCGGTTAGACTAAGAGAAAGCCCCTGACACGATGACCCTCCAATAGTCTAATCGTACACATGGACCGAAAATCCCCTTGTTTCAAGCATACAAAGAAAGGGGGGGGGGGGGGAAGATGGGGGATTAAAATAGAGAAAACCCAAGTGGGTTAGGAGGGAGAGGAGAGAAGGGGAAGTGCAGAAACTTAAAGAGAAAACCTACCGTATGTCTTGTTTATTTTGCTTTGCTTTGCGCGCCTTGCTTTCTTGCTTTTTCTTCGGTCTTCGTTTCAATCTTCGAGAGCTTTGTCTTGGTTTTCGGGAGCTTTGAATTGTAGCACTTCAAGTCTTCAATGGAGGTTTGAGGCTACTATATAAGTGTATAGGAGTGTGTATAAGTGTATATGAGGCTAGGGTTTGGAAAACCTAGAGAAGCTAGGGTTTAAGGTGGCTATGAGCTATATATCGAATATTATGGTTTTCAGACTGAGTTTGTGGACCTCTTTCACACTGGAGGAGGCTTTGTATTTATAGAGATGGGATAAACCTAGCGCTTGTTGCAGTGCCACCAGGCCAAATTTCCTCTTAGCGTCACTAGGAGTGGCGCCAGGCCATTTCTTGGCTTGGCGCCACTAATAGTGGCGCCAACCAGTTAGGAAAGTTTTAAGGTCGCCAAGTAACGTATCTTTGGAAGATTTGGGTACCTGTACTAGTGACTACCATACAATTTTTAGCCTGACTTTACTAGGAGTGACTTCGAAAGGTCTGGGAAGGATTTAAGAGACCGGGATTGGCCTGGTAGGCCAAAAAAGGGCAAGAATACTCAGAACAGTCTCCTGGAGGTACTTGACTTGAAAAATGAGGATAGGATGTATCAGAGGGGTTGACCGGGTCGTTAGGGGCAAAACGGTTAACCAGTAGGAAAGCTACCAGGATGGACTCGGAATATCCCAGAAGAAGATTCTAGATTTGGAAACATTATTCAGATTGTTCCCAAACGTTTCCGGTTTGATACCTAGAGCCGGTGTATTTGGAAAAGACGATCGGCCCACCAAGGGCAAAACGGTCATTGCGCATCGGGTTTGCCGGAATTGACTCGGAATGATCCGAAAAGATAAAGGAAGGTTAAGAATACTATAAAAATCAATCTTAGGTGATTATCGATTTGATACCTAGAGCCGGTATGGCTGGAAAAAGGTGATCGGCCCACCAGGGGCAAAACGGTCATTTTGTACCGAGTTTATCGGAACTGACTCGGAATGATTCGGAAAGATAATAAAAGGTTAAGAACACTATAAGAAGCATTCTCGGGAGGTTACCGGTTTGATACCCAGAGCCGGTGTGATCCCCGGAACGTTCGGATGCTTGGGGGCAAAATGGTCATCTTGACCGGAAAGTCTCAGAATTTGCCCAAAACTGACTAGAAGGCACCTAATCATGCCAGATTGCTTTTAAGACAATCCTAGAAGGTTGGGCTTATCGTTTTGAGGACTCAGGTGTGTTCCCGAGAAACGTGCCGGAAAAGGCCCAAGGGGCAGTTTGGTCATTTTTCACCGAAGTGGGCTAGCAGACACTAGTGTTGACCTGGGTTTTGAGTGTTTCCGCCACTCTGACAGCGGTCGCATGATACAGGGGTTTGTTTGCAATTGCCTATATCGACCTGCTTGTGAGTACTTTCGCTACTCTGACGGTTGCGATGTTTATGAGTATTTTTGCTACTCTGACAGTTCGCGATTATTCCCAAGACTGCCTGATCTCGGGAAGCTACTAAAGGGACTTAGCGCCTGAGAAGTCAACTTTCTCGAAAGGCGTGCCTGAAACAGGTATTTCTGCATTGGCGGGCTAGCAGGCGCCAAAGGTGGACCGTTCTACCATCTAGAGGACTTGGGGTCTCGTCCCGGTCGACAAGTTTAAAGGGACTAACCATTTCGAAGAGATTTTCTTTGAAAAATGTGCCGGATTGGATAGAATTATCGTCTCAAGGAATCAACTGTCTCGAGAGAGGGATTGGAATTAGAATTGGAAAGGGGACTTACTATCTTCAGAAAGACGTGCCTGTTTTGGAATTAGAAAGGGGACTTACCGTCTTCAGAAAGATGTGCTTGATGAAATAGATTTACCGTCTCGAGGAATCAACTGTCTCGAGAGAGGAATTGGAATTGGAGTTGGAAAAGACAATGCCCCCTAAGGGCATTTTGGTCATTTTGCCTGTATTTGGACTTGGTGGGCTCGCGAAGCGATGGATAGATGGGATTAGGATTAGAGAATTGAAGACCGATTGGCAAACGTCCATATTGACTTGAGTATAAGTCTGGATAGACCGTAGACTGCCAAGCGGTCAAAAATGGGGTGCCTACAGGAACTACACCGGCTCTAGGTATCAAACCGGCTACATCCTGAGAATGCTTCTACTAGTATTCTTAATTTTTTAGCACCTTTCCAGAACTTTCCACGTCCATTCCGGCAAACCCAGTACAAAATGATCGTTTTACCCCTGGTGAGCCGGTCAACTTTTTCAACCGCACTGGCTCTGGTTATCAAACTGAAAATTCCCCGAAACACTCTAGATAGTGTTTCCAACCTTCAAGTTCTCTCATGAGTTATACCAAGTCTATTCCAATAGTTTTCCGGTCTAGTTAACCGTTTTGATAATCCCGACCATGTTTTTCAAGTGCATTACTTCCAAGACACTATTTCAAGGGTTTCTACCCATTTCTGGCCTTTTAGACCATTCCCGGTCTCCCAGAACATTCCCAGACCTTCTGGAGTCACTCTTAGTGAAACTAAGCCAAAAATGACATGGTAGTCACTAATACAGGCGCTCAAATCTTTTGCCTTGTGTATTAAGGGTCGAAAGATATATTTCTTACCGCCCTAAAATATTTCTTAAGTGGTTGGCCCTACTAGCAGTGGCGCCAAGCCCAAAATTGGCCTTGCGCCACTCCTAGTGGCTCTAGTGGAAACTTTGCCCTAGTGCCACTGCAACAGGCGCTAAGCTAGTCTTATGTCTATAAATACAAAGTCTCCCCCTGTGTGAAAAGGGCCGTAAACTCAGTCTAAAAACTCTGCTTTTTGAAATACAGAGCTCAAAGTCCCTCCACACCCTAACTTCTCTAGTCTCTTCAAACCCATGCCTCCATACACTTTAGCCCTAATATCCATACACTCCATACACTCATACACAAGCCTCCAAAGCCTCCATTGAAGACTCAAAGTGCTGCAACTTGGAAGCTCTCAAGGATCAAGGAAGACAAAGCAAATAAAGCAAGCAAAACAAGAAGAAAATAAGGTAGGATTTCTCTTTAAGTTTACATATTTCCCCCCTCTCTTTTCTTCCTTCTAACCCACTTGGGTTTTCTTCTATTTTAATCCTTTATCTTCTACCTCCCCTTTCTTGCATGCTTGAAACAAGGGTTTCCCCAATTCATGTGTAGGAAGGACTGTTAAAAGTCACCGTGTTGGGGGCTTTCTTCTAGTTCAACCTTAGACCATGTGGATTCCGGCCCCTTGATTATGTGGTGAAGCCTAACCTTGTGTGTTCACGACCTTACTTGCATTATGCATGTCGTATTCATACATTCCTTCAAAACTTGTTTTCAAAGTGGTTTTCAAAACTTGTATCAAAAATCTATTTCAAACTTGCATTCAAAATCTTGTTTTCATAATCATAATCTTAAAGTGATTCTAGCCATTCCATAGTTAGTGTTATTTTAGGAAAGTGTTATATTGATTGTGACCATTAAGGTCTATATTTTGGGTGTAAACCCTAAATTGTTTTTCATCAAAACGACCATCTTAAGATGATTCTAGCCTTTTCCTAGTTAGGGTTGTTTTACGAAAGTGTGATATTCAATGGGATTATATTGGTCAATATTTTAAATCCATGTTGTTTTCAAAACTACCAACTTAGAATGGTTCTAATCTCTTCATGGTTACAATCGTTTTGGAAAAGTGAGACATTCAAAAGATCTCAAAAGTCTATGTTCATACCACTTTCCAAAATGGCTTTTCAAAATACTCTCCAAAAACCCTCTTCAAAAATCTATTTTCTAAAATTCTTTTCAAACTCCTTTCCAAAAGATCTCTTTAAAAATCCATTTTCTAAAAATTTCTAGAAACTGTCTTCAAAAGGTCTACTTTTCAAAAACTCTTTTCCTTGGAGTCCAAGTCAAGCCCGAGAATCCATGGTTAGGAAACCCTAATTTTCTTTTCTCAAAACAAAACTATCTTTTACATCAAATCCTAGATTTTCAAAATCTCTTTTTCTACACCAAATCATAGATTTCCGAATCCAAGATTTTTAAAATCAAACCTTTCCAATTCTATGTCAAATCCAATCTTCTAGTTTAGGAAACCAAGTCCAATCCTCCAATTTTAGAAACCAATATCAAATTATCTCTTTTTGGAAATAAAGTCTAATATTCTACTTTTAAAAATAAGAATCCAACCTTTCTTAATTCTAACCTTTCCTAATTAAAAACCTTTCTAAATGTCAATCTTTCCAAATTCTAAAACTTTCTTAATTCTAAATCTTTCCAAAGGCTTTCTTAAAATGAAACTTTCCCAACTTGGTACTTTCCTAAAATAGAACTTTTCTATTTCAAAACTTTTCAAATTCAATGATTTCTAAAATCTAGTCTTTCCTAAACCTAACTTTTTAGATTCATTCAAATCAAGTGATTAAGTCAAGTATTTCTAAATCAAATCAAAATCTCTTTCCAAATGTTTCTTAGATCCAGCTTTCTTAATTCGAACCTTTCCAAATTCGAACCTTTCCTAAGTCCAACTTTCTAAAATCAAACTTTTCAAGTCTAAATCAAACCTTCCTAATTCAACTACATGTTCTAATCTTAGGTTACCTAAACCCTAGGATACCTAAACTTAGTTCAACCCTAACCCTAAAGTTAGAAAACTTCAATATTTTTTCTAAAACCAAGATTGCTTTAAACTTCAATCTAAGTCAAGAATGTTTTCAAATCTCAATCTTTCTAAATCAAGTCCAAGTCCAAGTCCTTCTTCCAAGTTTCAGCTTTTCAAATCAAAGTCAATTCTAGGGTCAATTCTAAATCCAAATTTCAAGTTTCCATTCAAAGTTCAAATCAAGCTCTTTTTCAAATCAAACTCTTTTCAAATCAAATCCTTTCAAATCAGGCTTTTCAAAAACCTAAAAGTGTCTATTTTCAATCAGACTCTTATTCGAACTACGACTGACCTGATTTTCAAAAAGGGATACGTAGGCAACCCTAATGGGTACAGTCACAACATTTTTCAAATCTCCAATTTCACAACCTTTTTTTAAGTTTCCAATTCCACAATCTGTTTCAAGTGTCTAATTTCTAAAACTTTCTTTCAAACCTCAAATCTTCTTTTCAAGTCTATTTTCAAACTCCAAATCTTTTCTTCAAAATCAAACCTTTTTCTTGCATTTACATATCTTGCGTCATATAAATTCTTTTAAAAAAAGGGGATAATATTAGACATTTATTAATCAAATTCCAAATGAGTGAACCTAGGGTGAATAGACATATAGGTACTGAAAGGGTGGGGTAGGATGATGGTTTAGTGCGTCTTCCCTACACGTAATCAACCTCCAAACCTAGATCACTGTTTTCAAAGACCAAAATGGAGTTATTTTGAAAAAAAATGCTTAAATCTTTTCAATGTTTGCCAAACAATTTATTTTTGCTTAATTTTAGGTGACCTAACTGACCTTAATCAAGTTAGGTGGTAACTCCAAATCTTTTTCTAAAAGCCCTTTAATCAAATCAATTTCTAATTCAGACCTAGTCGTACTCATCCTTCTAGGAGGATGAGTTCTAACGAGAGAGTACTATGTTTTTCTCACTTGTCTTTTTCGAGTGCGAAAAATCGGGGTGCGACAGCTGGAGACTCTGCTGGGGATTTAGCTTAGAGGGTTAGGCCATTATCATGTCTTTTCACCCTTACCCATTTGGAGTCCTTGATTAATTTGTCCTGTTCTATCCATTTCAAACTTTCAAAATCAAGCTTTTCGAAGTTGTTTTCAAAAACATGTCATAGCATGCCTTCTATTCATATTCAATTATTCAAATCTTGCATGAAATTTGTCATTCAAGTACTGACTTTTGCATCTTTATTTTTGTAGATGGACCTTTGTACACATATTTATTTCATGTTATAATTAACTGCCATGTATGTCATGAATGTATGGAATGGACAAGATGGATGGGAGTTGTTGGGCCCTTTCTTTCGCTTTTCAAAATTTCACACACACACACACACTGCATTATGCATAAGCATTTGCATACTTGCATTCTTTACCTGAAATGTCCCTTCTAGTTAGAAGGGGGAATGGTATAATGGTTGTGGACAAGATGATGTGTCAGTTTCTTCGCCTACGGCCTTTTGATGGTTCCCCTGCTCGGATCACCAACCGATCATGGCACTACTTCGAGGAGTGGGCCTAGGTTTGAAGATTTGGGAACTAAGCCTCCTTAGGAAGTATTAGTAAACCCTTAACCTCATGCTCATGTTGAAACCATGCATAGCCAAACCTCTGCTAGATTTAAGACACACACAACGATTTCAAAACCATGGAGGAAATGGTGACTACTTTACTTTCTTTTAAACTTGTTTATTCCTGTTACGACAATGCTTGTATTTCTGCTGTTATAATGCATGTATAACTACTCATGCATTCATGTTTACTTTACAATTGCATTCTCTCTCTCTCTCTCTACTCTATGCATCCATGTCAAGATAAGAGGTCCAAAGTAACTCAAGTTATTGCATCTTCATGCATATGATCAACCCAAAGAGAGTGGCACCAAGTTCACTCTCCCTTGCATTAAACCTACCAAAATCTATAGGGTTCTAATGTAACCTTGAGGGCTCATAGCATGCATGTCAAGTCACTCTATAGGAGAGGCCCCAATCCTTCTATGCTCACAGAGATAGGATTGCTAAGAAGATAAGGGGCAATCAAACAAGGTTTCTCAATGACCACCTCAACATCAAGCTCAAAAAAGGCGAATCCAAGGACTCAAGAGTAGTTTAGGATCTCAAATGTAAAAGTAGATAGGAGGAAGTCCCAAGGAAATTGTTCCCTCTCCCCTTATTAAAATGTATTTCAAATCCACTGTATTTAAACTCTAAAGTTCAATGTACTTCTTTATTTTTTATGTATGAATGAATGAATGAATGAATGAATGTTCCCACTCAAACAGTAAGGTATCTACATACAGGGGCAAACCTGTATCTCCAAAAAGTGAGCCAATTCTATCATGTTTAGTCTCCCTTTCAATAAGGGACATCTCTAGGGCATACATTGTATAAAGCTCCTCAAATGTCAAAAACTAACTTGTGGCTTGTGTCCTTGTCTTTCTTTTCTTCCTTGTTCTTTCACAGAGATTACACCTAGGCCTAGACCTCAATGGAGCCTCTCAACGAGTCACCAAGTCTGATCTTTGAACAAAAACCAGGCCTAGATATTAGAAGAAGTAAGAGGACTTGGGAAAAGGATGACCAAAATAGAAGCAATTCTTTCCTTGCTCTTATCCCATGAAGGTATGATGCCCAATGCGCAGACAGAGGTTCCTCAAGACCAAACCTATGAGGGTATGCTATCCTACGAAAAAGAACCAAGGGAGAGGAGCAAGATTACATTCCATTAGATTGCCAACATCTTCGCTAAGCCAACCACCTTGTTCCGATAGCTCCCAGGCCGGCCTTCAACTAAGCATCCTAATCATATAATCTATCGTGTGAATCCCATTCTAACTCACCTGGCCGTGATACGGAAAATGGTCCTACTTTGAAATGCAAAACCCGAAACTTCTTTGATCTCCAAGCTATCAAGCCTGTAAGTATCATGCCTGAAACAGACCCCTAGCCTTCCAAGACATCTAAGACACCTTTCCGATCTAGAAGGGGAACTGGAAAAGATCGATTCTTTACCAAAATTGCTTGCACACAAACCACTGCCTATTACAACCTTTTAGAAGTTGGATACTTGAAACCTATACCCTCTCGACTTCTACCCAATCCCTTACCACTCAACTTTGATCTAGCAATTTGTGAATACCACTCGGGAGGACAAGGGCATAACATTGAAGATTGCTTCGCTCTCAAGCACAAAATTCAAGACCTAATAGATAATAAAATCATCAACCTGATACTGGGGGAAATAAAAAATGATGATAGGGTGGAAGAAGTCGTGATTGAAAACTATGATGGGGATTGGGAGATTGATGAAGAAAGTGATTGGGAAGAAGATTTTCTGCCATACCCAATCTATCTTTATGATCCTTACAAGGTATATGATCCTTCTGAATGGCCCATTGTAGAATCTGCACCTATAGAGGAGTCCCTTCCAAAGAAATGATAGCTGATGGTTGGAGTGAGGAATTTTTGCACCCTAAGTATATCGTAGCTAAGCGCCATCTATTCGAGAACCCATGGCCCGTGACTAAGTTTGACTATGAAAATATGGGCTGGGGACATTAAGAGCCAAAGGCACCTATGGACCCATTCGAACTGGAGGGAGGCGAGTTAGCTAACTTGTTTATTGAAGAAATTAATGAGGCAACTGAGGAAAAAAAAAGGGCCAACAACGCTAACAACTGCACCATCATTGCCAACACACCCGAAGCTCTAGAAGAAGCCTTTGCCTCTCTTGCCTTGGCTGAAAACCGCAACCATGGATGGAGTGTTGAAAACGTGGGCATCATCCCAAAGCCATGCTGAAAAGGAACACTCTTCAAAAGCTTACAAGAAAGGGGTTTTCATCCCAAGTCTCTCGAGAGGAGGTCAACGAAATGAGGACCAAGATTGATGAAATTTTCAAGCTCATTCAAACCATGGCCATGAAAGATGCTGCTGCAATCCCATCGTCGTCCATGACTTCTTCCAAAGACCATGAACTTGCTAACCCAAGGATCGTGCTTCAATATAACAATACTAGAAAGAACGTGGAAGACACCAAGGAGGCCAACACTGAAAAGTAGGAAACCATACTGCTCCCACCTACCATAAAGAGGACTCCCCTAGACCCTCTTAGTTTGAAAATTCAAGGGCTAGAATATTCATTATGAAATTTCCTTGGCCGTGACACTTATGGGTTTACTTCCTATGACGAGCTCTGTTACTTTCCTGACCATCCTAAACCTGCTAAGTTCAAAATGCCTGACTTCCAGAAGTATGATGGCACTAGTAACCCTGTTGCTCATCTTCGCCTGTATACTGGGGCACTGAGTGGTTATGGGAAAGATCTGAAGCTCTTCATGCATTTTTTCCAACATAGTCTCACTGGGTCTGGTTTGCAATGGTTCACTCATCTAGACCTAAGGAAGATTACCACCTGGATTGAGCTGCTCAATGCATTTAAAGCCCAATATTGCCACAACATAGATCTCACTTCTGACTATTGGTCCTTGATGACAATGAGTAAAGGAGAGAAAGAAAGCTTCAAAAGCTATGCCATTAGATGGAGAAAAGCAACAGCATAAGTCAATCCCCCTTTAGAAGATGAGGAATATGTTCAACTATTCGTGCATACCTTCTCAGGCATATACTACGAAAAGTTCTGCACGAGTGTTAGGAGAAACTTCTCCAAACTTATCATGCAAGGGGAGATGATAGAAAATGGCCTAAAAACTAGAAGGATCATTGACCCCTATGCTAAAACTGAAGAACTTTCTGCAAGCTTAGCAAAGAAGGTGCCCACAACATGGGAAATAGGCTGAAAGGAGGGAGAAGTGTCTGCTATCTTGCTTGCTCAACCACCGCAATGTCCCCCCCAATACTAATCTTAGACCCCCGTGGCTACTCAAGCACCTACTCCCGAGCCAATCACAGCTCAACAAGAAGGCCCGCTGACCTCGTGCCTTTTCCCCCTAGCCTACACCCAAACAAAAGCCTATCATGACCTCTTACAAGCTAGCTTTCTGACCCCCATACCTGCCCCACCGTTGCTAAATCCTTTACCCCCTACTTTCAACCCGACTCTTATTTGTGAGTACCATTCTGGAAGATAAGGGCATGATACTGAGCATTGTCTCTCCTTGAAGCACAATATATAAGATTTGATCGACACTGGAGTCATCAGCACCTAAGAGATGAACCGCACGATGAAGCATAGAAGAAATTGGTGTGATTTCAGAACCTCTTTGAAGGGTTTTTTTCCAAAGTGCAAGGCAAAGGGATGTTTCTTGAATTCATCCATCTTATCTTTTATTATTTTACATCCTATTTTGCTTATCATTTTTGTTTTAAATCAAGTGTTTTCATGCTACATAAATAGATTTGAATGAAATGAGTAGTGATTTTTGGTGCATCCCATTTATTTCACATTCTTATGGATGGTAACTGCATTTAGGGACCTTTCCCTAATCCATAATGCCCTCAACTTAAAGGAAAGGATAGCACAAGCATCGTTTTCAGCAAAAACAATCTTTGACTCTAAAAGAGGGGAGAGAGATTTAGAAAGTACAAAGAGATGAAAAATACAGAAGGATGAGAGATAGGATCGATTACGTAAACTCATTTTAAGTCCAAAAAGTGACCTCTGGAGGACATCCTGCCAAAGCAGCAAGCAGCTGCGCTCTCAAAAGGAAGATTAATGCATATTGGCGATCCTAGAATGATTAAATCTTTGAAAAAAAAAATGAGAGAACTGTTTATAGCATTTGTCCTACACATTTATAATCAGTGGGGCAAATGTTCAATTATGAACAGATTGATGTGCATGCTTGTTTGAGGTTAAATCTTGTGTGTATGATCACTTGCATAAATATGAGTCAATGGTTTTGATGATTTTTGCCATATTGGTGTTTAATGTTCATTTTAATGCACACTTCTCGAGACTTCTTAGAATATGGAATCCTCCTATATGATCTATTTTTAAATGGTTAAATATTTGTAGATTGTCTCACACCTAGATTGACCTTTTGTTGATTCCCTCTCTCATCACTTATGGAAAGGGCTACCAGTGAGTCTAAGTGTAGCTACCATTGTTATGTGACAACAGGAGAAGACTACCTGCTCATGTGTGTGAAAGCCGCCGTACTTTTACATTTCTATATTTTTATTATTGGAGAGATAGGGTTGGATTTCCATAAAAAAAAACAAAAAAACAAAAAAACAAAAAAAAAAAAAAAAGAAAAGAAAAAGAAAAAGAGTATGGGATGAAACCGGTTTGACTTCTAGGTGTGTTAATCCTCGAGCTATTGTACCATCCTAGATCACGCCTAGGGTCTATATTCTCATTAGTCTCAGTGAAGTTCACACTTACACCACTATATTGTCACTAATATGGCCTTGATCATCTCATGACCATTTGTGCTCGATTTGTGTGGTTTCATGCATATTTGATATTGATCTTTTTGAGCTAAGCTGCATCTTGATATTCATAAATCTATATTTGCCCCTCATTGATTGATCATGTCTTTAGAGGGCCTCACAATTTGAAAGGTTCAATGACTGAGTTTGCCTGCACTTCTTAATAACTTTCAAGGAAGAAAGCTACCTATTACTTTGTCAAAGGGCAATACCGGTCGTCACTCAAGCCCACCGATCCAAAGAAGAATCCTAGAAGAAACTGAGAGATCCACTAAAGAGAGTTTTTTCATCTAACAAGAAAGAAGACGAAAAGCGAGTTAATGGGTTATTCCTTTGAGAATGGTGCAAGTGCTATCACATCCTAACAGGAAGGGGCATAATTAGAAAGGGGAATCCCAAAAGAGAAACAGAAATTCAAAGGACTACTTGACACTAGGATACAACACTCATAACTAAACATGAACCCTAGGGCAACCCAAAAGGGCATGCATCCATTCCTGTCCCTATGTAAAATGTTCGTTACTAAACATGAACCCTAGGGCAAACCCAAAAGGGCATGCATCCAGTCCTTTCCATATGTAAAATGTTTGTAACTAAACATGAACCTTAGGGCAAACCCAAAGGGGCATGCATCCATTCTTGTCCATATGTAAAAAATATGCATTCATGCATTTAATTCTATTCTTGTATGTGCATTATCCAAAAGTATATCATGCATTCAATTCCATTTCTGTATGAACCAGTGCATTCATAAAAAAGTAGGACATACATTCAATTCAATTCTTATATATAAACCAGTGCATTCATAAAAAATAGATCATGCATTTAATCCCACGTGCATTCATAAAAAAAGTATGACACGCATTTACCCCTTACAGGGGCATTTTAAAACTATTTTTGCACACACACAAAAACACACACACACACACACACACACACACACACACACACACACACACACACTCAAATAGAAAACAAGGAACAAGGAAAAGTACAAAATGGAGCTAAAAAGCCACCCTGCGATCAAGTAACCTCAGACATCTCCAACACTGGCATACACCTCAGAAAGTTCAGACTTCCCTAGCCAACAAGAAGCAAATAATGGGGCTATGTCCCACCCTTGACCGCCCTGATCAACCTTGGACATCCCCAGAGGAGCAACGTTTCACCAGATGGAGTACTGGTTCAAGAAGACATCAACCTTGGACTTCCCCAGAGGAGCAGCATTTCACTAGATAGAGTACCGGTTTAAGAAATATCAGACATCAACCTTGGACTTTCCCAGAGGAGCAGCGTTTCGCCAAACGGAGTGCCGGTTCAAGAAGTATCAGAAATCAACCTTGGACTTCCCTAGAGGAGCAGCGTTTTGCCAGACGTAGTGCCAGTTCAATAAGACATCAACCTTGGACTTCCCCAGAGGAGCAGCGTTTTGCCAGACAGAGTGTCGATTCAAGAAGACATCAATCTTGGACTTCCCCAATGGAGTAGCGTTTCGCCAAATGGAGTACCAGTTCAAGAAGTATCAAACATCAATCTTGGACTTCCCCAAAGGAGCAGTGTTTCACCAGACGGAGTACCAGTTCAAGAAGTATTAGACATCAACCTTGGACTTTCCCAGAGAAGCAGTGTTTCACCAGACGGAGTACCAGTTCATGGAGTATTAGACATCAACCTTGGACTTTCCCAGAGGAGTAGCGTTTTGCCAAACGGAGTGCCGGTTCAAGAAGTATCAGAAATCAACCTTAGACTTCCCCAGAGGAGTAGCGTTTCATCAGATGGAGTGACATCAACCTTGGACTTCCCCAAAGGAGCAGCGTTTCGCTAGACAGAGTACCGGTTCAAGACGTATCAGACATCAACTTTGGACTTTCCCAGAGGAACAATGTTTCGTCAGACAAAGTGTCGGTTTAAGAAATATTAGATGTCAACCTTGGATTTCTCCAGAGGAGCATTGTTTCGCCAGACGAAGTGCCGGTTTAAGAAGCATCAATTCCCCCAGAGCAGCATTGTTTTACCAGATGGATTGCTAGTTCAATGAGCATTAATTTTCCCAGAAGAGTATCATTCTACCAGACAAAATACCAAGCATCTATCATTTACTCGAGGTAACTGTTCTTTGGATTCCAATTCTTCCAGTCCCTCTGATCGCCTCGCGGTCAACTTGGGACTTTTACTTTATCGTTTTCTGTCTTCAACAAGCAAAGGCAGAAAAAGAGGGGCAACTATAACCACCCTATTTTTGCTCGTTCAGTAATCTCCAGTTTGACTGGGCTCACTTTCACACATTACATGCATATTCAGATTCTAACCTGACTTCTAAACTCTAATTTCGTCCATCGGTTGCTTCCCAGGCCCGTAGGGCCCACTTGAAGCTAAATGATAATTTTACCCGTAGGCATCCGAAAGTCCCCTGAACCACATCGGCTTTGGGTATCAAATTGGTAACCTCCCGAGAGTACTTCTTATAGTATTCTTGACCTTCCATTATCTTTCCGGATCATTTCGAGTCAATTCCGGTAAGCCCAATGCAAAATAACCGTTTTGCCCCTGGTGGGCCGGTCACCTTTTCCAACCATGCCTACTTTGGGTATTAAACTGGCAACCTCCTGGAACATTCTAACTAATGTTTCCAAGCCTCAAGCTTTCTTCCGGGACATTCCAAGTCCATTTTGGCAGCTTTCTGGATCGATTGAACGTTTTGCCCCTAATGGCCCGGTCAACCCTTCCAACACATCTTGACATCAATCTTCAAGTATACTACCCCTAAGACACTATTTTAAGGGTTTCTTTCCCTTTTCGGTACTCCGGGCCATTCCCAGCCATTTAAATCATTCTTGGACATTCCAGAGTCACTTATAGTGAAGCTATGCTACAAATTGCATAGTAGTCACTAGGATAAGTGCCCAAATCTTTTGCCTTGTATGTCAAGGGTCAAAGATACATTTCTTGCTGCCTTAAAAGGTTTCCAAAGTGGCTGGCGCCACTACAAGCCAATATTTGGACTAGCGCCACCAGTGTATTTTTTGGCATGGCTCCACTCCTAGTGGAGCCAGTGTATATTTTGGCCTGGCGCCACTAGGAGTGGCTAATGTATTTTTTAGCCTGGTGCCACTGCTATAGGCGCCAAGTCAGTTTAAGATGCCTGTAAATATAAACCTTCCCCCTTACGTAAAAGGGTCTGCAAACTCAGTACAAAAACCCTACTCTTCGTTATACAGAGCTCGAAGTCCTTCCAAACCCTAGCTTTCTTTAGGTTGTTCAAACCCTAGCCTCCATATACAAAACCCTAGCTTCTATACACTTAACCCTAACATATACGCTCTTATACACTCATATACTAGCCTCCAAAGCCTCCATTGAAGACTTGAAGTGCTGCAACTTAGAAGCTTTTGAAGATCAAAGAAAAGAGCGAAGTAAAGTAAATAAAGCAAGCAAAATAAAGAAGACACAAGGTAGGCTTCCTATTTACATTTATGTAATTCCCCTCTCTCTCTTCTATTTTAATCCCGCATCTTCTACCTCCTTTTCTTGCATGTTTGAAATAAGAGACTCCCCAGTTCATGTGTAGAATTAGGCTATTGAAAGTCATCGTGTCGGGGGCTTTCTCTTAGTCTAATCAGAGACTACATAGATTCGACCCCCTTAATTATGTGGTGAAGCTTTTAACCTTGTATGTTCACGACCCCAACTTGCATTGTGCATATCATGATCATGCATCTCTCCAAAACCTGTTTTCATAACTTGCATCAAAAATCATTTTTAAAACTTGCATTAAATCTTCTTTTTCCAAACTTATTTTCAAAATCACAATCCTAAGGTAATTCTAGCTTTTTAATGGTTAGGGTTGCTTTAGGAAAAGTGTTACATTTAAAGTGGCTTTTGTGGTCCATATTTTCAAATTCTTGTTGTTTTCAAAACCATAATCCTAGAATGGTTCTAATCCCTTCATGGTTAGAATCGTTTTAGGAAAGTGGGATATTTTTAGAGACTTGCAAAAGTCTACATTCAAATCCTCTTTCCAAAATTGCTTTTCTAAATCCTCTCCAAAAATCTCTTTACAAATCCGCTTTCTAAAACTTCTTTTCAAATCCCTTTCCTAAAAAGTTCTCTTTTGAAAAAGCCCTATTTCCAAGAACTCTCAAAGTTTTACTTTCAAAGTCTCATTTCCAAAACTCTTTCAAGTTTACTTTCTAAAAACTCTTTGCTAAGATCTCCTTTCAAAAATCTTCGTTTCCAAAAAGTTCTACTTTCCAAAAAACTCTCTACCTTAGAGTCCAAGTCAAGCCCTAGAGCTATGGTTAGAAAACCCTAGTTTTCTCTCCTAAAACATGATTTCCAATCTTGCCTCAAAACATAGATTTCCAAAGCCTCTATTTTCTACATCAAATCTTATATTTCCAAAGTCACTTTTCCTATACCAAAACTATAGCTTTCCAAACCTAAGTTTTCCAAAATTCCTCATTTCCAATTCTATGTCAAATCAAATTTTTCGTTTTCAGAAATAAAATCAAATCATCTCTTTTTGGAAATAAAATCTAATATTTTATTTCAAGAAATAGAAATTAAATCTTTCCTAATCCAAACCTTTTCCTAATTCAACCTTTCCTAATTCCAATCCCTCCTAATCCAAATCTTTTTGAATTTCAATCCTTCTTAATCTCATACCTTCCTAAATCTTAAGTTTTCAAAACTTAAACTTTCAAATCTTTCCTTAAACTTTAAGCTTCTTAATGTTTCTAAACCCAAACTTTTCTTAATTCCATACCTTCCCAAATTGCAACTTTCCAAATTCTAAATTTTCAAATCTTTCTTTAATTCAAATATTTCCTAACTTCAAGTATTTCCAAAACTCAAACTTTGAATCTTTCTAAATTCAAACCTTTCTTAAATTCAAACATTTCCAAAATGCTAAACTTTCTAAATTCCAAATCTTTCTTAAATCAAAATTTCTAAATTCAAATCTTTCCAAAATCAAAAAAGAAAACTTTCTTAAATTTTAAACTTCCTTAATTCGAAACTTTCCTACTTCGAAGCTTTTCTAATTTCAAAACTTTTCCTATTTTAAACTTCCCTATTTCGAAACTCTCCTAATTTCAAGATTTTCTACATTAAATATTTTCTAGACTCCAAATTTCCAAATCTTCTAAGTCCAACATTCGGATCAAATCTTTCTTAAACCTCAAGTCTTTCTTAAGTCCTATCTTCCTAAGTCTAGGTTTCCTAAAACCAAGCTTTCCAAAATCAAGCTTTTCAAGTTCAATGTCAATTCCAAGTTCGCTTTCAAATCTTCTCTTCAAAGTTCAAATCAAACCCTTTTTCAAATCAAACATCTTTTCCAAATCAAACTCTTTTCAAATCAAGTTTTTTATCGAACTCTTGTCCGAACTACGACTGACCTGATTCCCAAAAAAAGGATACGTAGGCAACCCTTACAGGTGTGGCCATAACTTTTTTTCAAATCTCCAATTCCTTAACCTTTTTCAAGCTTCTATTTTCACAACCTTTTTTTTTAAGTTTCCAATTCCAAAAATCTATTTTCCAGTCTCTATTTCCAATTTCTAAAGCTTTTTTTTCAAAATCAAATCTATCTTTTCAAATCCATTTCAAATCAAATCAAGTACTTTTCAAATTGAATCAAAATTCTTGCACTTGCATATCATACATCATGTCAATTCGTTTTTAAAAATTCTTTTCCAAAGTGGATAGTTTTGGACATTTATTAATCAAAGACTCTAATGAGTGGACTTAAGGTGAATAGACATGTAAGTACTGCAAAGATAGGGTAGGGTGATGGCTTAGTGCGTCTTCCCTATACGTAACCAACCTCCGAACCTAGAATCACTGTTTTCAAAGACTAAAATGGAGTTATTTTCAAAAAAAGGGCTTAAATATTTCCAAAGGTTGCCAAACAACCTCTTTTCTTAAAAACCCTCTCTTAAGGAAGTTTTCAAAAATCCTAAGTGTAATTTTCAGATTGTGCTTAGTTTTAGGTGACCTAACTCACCTTAATCAAGTTAGGTGGTGACTCCAAACTTTTTCCAAAAGCCCTTAATCAAATCAATTTCAAGTTCAAACCTAGTCGCACTCATTCTTCTAGGAGGATGAGTTCTAACGAGAGTGTACTGGGTTTTTTCTCACTTGTCTTTTTCGAGTGTGAAAAATCAGGGCACGATACTCCTCAAAGGCTGGCTCAACTGGAGGGAAGGGGTCGATTGGAGGCATACTCCCCCTCCCGCTCTGGCTGGATGATACTCGGCCCACAGATCTACAACTACCCCTGGAATGGCTGGAACTACTAGCAGAATCAGTGCATGCACCCTTTCCAGATCGGCGCCTCCTTTCCGAACCATCATTGCCCGCGTCAGCTATCCTGAAAGTTAAGGTAAAAACGTCAACACATGGTAAGTATAGCTCAAGAAGGTAAGAGATACAAAAAAAAAAAAGGGAAAAAAGTGAAATGGATTTCAAATGTTAAGTCAAAATTAATTTCCTACACATTTTGATTTTAAAAGTCAAGTTTCGAGTCAAAATGAATCTCCTATACATTTTTCTTCCAAAAATTTTTTCATTTCAAGTCAAAATGAATTTTCTAAACATTTAGCTTTCAAAAAGTCAATTTCAAGGCAAAGCGAATTTTTACACGTTTTGTCCAAATGTTAAATCAAAATAGTTTCTAATTCAAAGTCAAAAGTTCATTTCAAAATAAATCTCAAAATTTTCAAGCAAAGTTTATCTCAAGCTTCTACTTCAAAATATTTCTACTCCAATTAAGTTCTAAAGTTTTCTAAAACTTCTTTCTCTAAAAAGTCTCCTTCAAAATCAATTCCTAAAATTTCTAAAGTTTTCAATCTTTCAAAAATCTTTATCAATTTCTAAGTTTCCCAAATTTAAAATCCATTTTCAAAATCTTCTAAAACATTTTCTTGAAAAGTTTTTAGCCAAAATTCCATTTTCAAAATGCTTCCTAAGCTTTTCTTCCAATATTTTTAGGCCTCCTAAAGTTTCTCGGAGCCTTCTCCGCCAAAAAGGCCCCTCCCTCAAAGGTTTTATATCATTTCCCTTCAAAAAGATTTCATTTCAAAAAATTCTCTAACTCTGTCCTTAATTTTAAAAAATTTCAACAGAGTTTCATTTAAAAATGGTCCCTATAACACTCACGACACTACAATAAGACACAAATAGTGCAGTTCACAATATCACAATCATATAATGTCAACATGCGTAAAACAGTTTGTGCACATTCCTAGGATTTTCAAATTTTCAAATACCTGTTCCATTTTCTAAAATTCGAAGATTTTCAAGATGGTCACAAAAATTTTTCAAAACCTCTTCAAATATTTTCTAAAATATTCTCACATTTTTCTAAATGTTAAAGTTAGATATTTCCATTATTTTCTAATTTTTCTTATTTTTCAACCTATATTTCTATTTTTTGAAAAATAAAAATTTCAATAGTTTTTAGAAAATTGTGAAATTGCATACGACTGTTTAACACATTTTTTTAAGGCACATAGTATACAAATCTAGTCGAAAAACTCAATACCCAAGGCTGTAGGAGCAAATCCCTAATTTTTGTAGAAACTCTCCTTACATAAATATGCAAAACTACCCAAATTCAATCAAACAAGCGTTAAAACGCAAAAATAATTCCACCAGAGTGTTCAAAACACATCACAGCATCAATTTCCACTATTTTACATGACTTAAACGGAGTTTTATATATTAAAACCAACACAAAACAAAAAACTCACCTCTTGGAGTTCTCCGGTGAAATTTTCTTCTCCGGCGACTATTCCGATGACGGCGACCACTTTCGGCACTTCTACGAGGTCCGTAAAAATCACTTCTTCAATGTACACGACTCACCACTCAAAATCCCTCACAAACTCTCTCTCAAAACCTCACAAACCGCAAACTTCAAATCTAAAATTTTGGTGGTTTTAATCCTAGAACCTGGAGCCACTAGCAGTGGCACCAAAGTTGTTTTAAATCAGGCGCCACTCCTAGTGGTGCCAGTGTCAAAATCTGGGCAGCTTTGCCCTTTTTCTCGCCAAAACCCAATTTCAAACGCCCCCTTGGGTCAGATATCCCTTTTCAAAGTTTTAGTTTTTAAAAAAAATCCTCAAACTTCATCCCTCCAATCGCCTCGCGGTCAACATGGGACTCTTACTTTATCACTTTCTGCCTTCGTCAAGCGAAGACATAAAAAGAGAGGCAGCTATAAGTACCTTATTTTTGCCTGCTTGGCAATCTTCGATTGGTCCGGACTCATATTCAAACTGACACAGACACATTCAAATCAAAACCAGTTTTCCAATCTCAATCTAGTCAATTAAGCGCGTTGCAGGCCCACCGAACCTAATAGAGGTAAAATGACCAAAATGCCCTCGTGGCATTGTTCGGTCCTATTCCAGTTGGCACGTCTTCCTAGTGACGGTAAGTCCCCATTTCAATCTCAAATCCAACTCCAAATCAATTCTAATCAAATCTGGCACGTCTTTCGAGAAAGTTGATCCCTCAAGTGGTAAGTCCATCTAGTCTGGCGCATTTTTTGAGAAAACTCTTCGAAATGGTTAGTTCTTTCAAACCCGTTGATCGGGACAGAACTCAAGTCTCCGAGATGGTAGAACGATCCACCTTTGGCGCCTGCTAGCCCGCCAATGAATAATGTCCATTATTCGGCACGTCTTTCAAGAAAGTTAATTTCTTAGACGATAAGTTCACCTGGTAGCTTCCCTAGATCAGGCAATCTCCTGAATGAATGCACACCGTTAGAGTGGCAGAAACACTCGCAAACATCACAACCGTTAAAGTGGCATAAAGACTCGCAAACAGGTCGACATTGGGAATTGCCAACAAAAGCCCTATGTCACGGGACCGAACTCGCCTCTTGGCCGTGACACGTTTACCAAAGGAAGAGATACCTTTGGAAACCAACTCGTCACAAAGCATCAGATTGATGGAAACACTCAAAACCTAGGTCAACACCAGTGCCTGCTAGCCCACAAAATGACTAAACTGCCCCTTAGGCCTTTTCTGGCATACTTCTCGAGAAAGTACATAAGTCCTCAGAGTGGTAAGTCCATCCTTCCAACATTGTCCCAAAGATGATCTGCATGTTCAAATGCCTTCCAGTCAGTTTTGGACCAATTCTGAGACCATCTGGTCAAAATGACCATTTTGCCCCTAAGCATCCAAAGCGCCTTCGGGAACCACAGTGGCTCTGGGTATCAAACTAGTTACCTCTCGAGAATGCTTCTAATAGTATTCTCAATCTTCTAACACCTTTCCAAAACATTTCACGTTTATTCTAGCGAACCCGATACAAAATGACCATTTTGTCTCTGGTAGGTCAATCGCCTTTTTCAACCACACCGGCTCTGGTTATCAAATAAAAAAAATTCTCTAGAACACTATAGATAGTGTTTCCAACCTTCAAGTTCTCTTATGAGTTATTCCAAGTCTATTTCGGTAGTTTTTCTATCTAATTGACTGTTTTGCCCCTCAGGGCTCGATTAACCATTTTGACAATCCCAACCATGTTTTTCAAGTTTGTTACCTACAGAACACTATTTCAAGAGTTTCTATCCATTTCTGGCCTTCCGAACCATTCCCGGCCTCCCAAAATATTCTCAAATCTTCTAGAGTCACTTCTAGTGAAGTCAAGCCAAAAATGACATGGTAGTCACTAATACAGGGGCCCATATCTTTTGCCTTGCATATCAAGGGTCGAAAGATATGTTTTTTTCTGCCCTAAAATATTTCCTAAGTGGCGCCAAGCCCAGAATTGGCCTGGCGCCAGAGGAAACTTTGCCTTAGCTCCAGGCCAGTCTTGTGTTTACAAATACAGAGCCTCCTCTTGCATGAAAAGGTTCCGCAAACTCAGTCCAAAAACTCTACTTTTCGAAATACAAAGCTCAGAGTCTCTTCAATCCTTAGCCTCTCTAGTATCTTCAAACCCTAGCCTCCATAAACTTTAGCCCTAACATCCATACACTCCATACACTCATACACAAGCCTCCAAAGCCTCCATTGAATAATCAAAGTGCTGCAACTTACAATCTCTCAAGGATCAAGCAAGACAACTTAAACAAAGCAAGCAAAACAAGAAGAAAACAAGGCAGGCTTTCTCTTTACTTTTACGTACTTACCCCCTCTCTTTTCTTCCTCCTAACCCACTTGGGTTTTCTTCTATTTTAATCATCTATCTTCTACCCCCCTTCCTTGATTGCTTGAAACAATGGTCTCCCCTATTCATATGTAGGAAGGACTGTTGAAAGTCACCGTGTCGGGGGCTTTCTTCTAGTTCAACCTTAGACCATGTAGATTCAGCCCCCTTGATTATGTGGTGAAGCCTAACCTTGCATGTTCACGAGCTTACTTGTATTATGCGTGTCGTATTCATACATTCCTTCAAAACTTGTTTTCAAAGTGGTTTTCAAAACTAGTATTCAAAATCTTGTTTTCATAATCACAATCATAAAGTGATTTTAGCCATTCCATGGCTAGAGTTGTTTTAGGACAGTGTTATATTGATTGTGACCATTAAGGTTCATATTTTGGGTGTAAACCCTAAATAATTTTTTTATCAAAACCACCATCTTAAGATGATTCTAGCATTTCTATGGTTAGGATTGTTTTAGAAAAGTGTGATATTCAATATGAACATATTGGTCTATATTTTACATCCATGTTGTTTTCAAAACCACCAACTTAGAATGGTTCTAATCTCTTCATTGTTAGAACCGTTTTGAGAAAGTGAGACATTCAAAAGATCTCAAAAGTCTATGTTCAAACCCCTTTCCAAAATGGCTTTTCAAAATACTCTCCAAAAACTCTCTTCAAAAATTTATTTTGCAAAATTCTTTTCCAACTCTTTTCCAAAAGTTCTCTTCAAAAATTCACTTTCTAAAAATTTTTTAGAAATTGTCTTCAAAAGATCTACTTTCCAAAAACTCTTTTTCTTGAAGTCCAAGCTAAGCCCTAGAATCCATGGTTAGGAAACCCTAATTTTCTTTCCTAAAAACAAAACTATCTTTTACATCAAATCCTAGATTTTCAAAATCTCTTTTTCTACACCAAATTATAGATTTTCAAATTCAAGATTTTCAAAATCAAACCTTTCCAATTCCATGTCAAATCCAATCTTCTAGTTTAGGAAACCAAATCCAATCCTCCGATTTTAGAAACCAATATCAAATCATCTTTTCGGAAATAAATTCTAATATTCTACTTTAGGAAATAAGAATCCAACATTTCTTAATTCTAACCTTTCCTAATTTAAAACCTTTTTAAATTTCAATCTTTCCAAATTCTAAAACTTTCTTAATTCTAAATTTTTCCAAAGTTTAGATGTTTCATAAAATAAAACTTTTCTAAACTGAAACTTCCTAATTTGGTACTTTCCTAAAACGGAACTTTTCTATTTCAAAACTTTCCAAATTCAAAGATTTCTAAAATCTAGTCTTTCCTAAACCTGACTTTCTAGGTTCATTCAATTAAGGTGATTAAGTCAAGTGTTTCTAAATCAAATCAAAATCTCTTTCCAAATCTTCCTTAGATCCAACTTTCCTAATTCGAACCTTTCCAAATTCAAATATTTCTTAAGTCCAACTTTCTAAAATCAAACTTTTCAAGTCTAAATTAAAGCTTCCTAATTCAACTACATGTTCCAATCTTTGGTTACCTAAACCCTAGGATTCCTAAACTTAGTTCAACCCTAACCCTAAAGTTAGGAAGCTTCAACCCTTTTCTAAAACCAAGATGGCTTTCAACTTCAATCTAAGTCAAGAATGTTTTCAAATCTCAATATTTCTAAATCAAGTCCAAGTCCTTATTCCAAGTTCCATCTTTTCAAATCAAAGTCAATTCTAGAGTCAATTCTAAATCCAAATTTTAATTTTCTATTCAAAGTTCAAATCAAGCCATTTTTTAAATTAAACTCTTTTCAAAAACCTAAAAGTGTCTATTTTCAATTGGACTCTTGTCCAAACTACGACTGACCTAATTCCCAAAAAAGGATACATAGGCAACCTTCATGGGTGCGGTCACAATCTTTTTTAAATCTCCAATTTCAAAACTATTTTTTAAGTTTTCAATTCCACAATCTGTTTCAAGTTTCTTATTTTTAAAACTTTCTTTCAATCCTCAAATCTTCTTTTCAAGTCTATTTTCAAACTTCAAATCTTTTCTTCAAAATCTATTTTCAAAATCAAACATTTTTCTTGCATTTACATATCATGCATAAAATAAATTATTTTAAAAAAAATAGATAGTATTGGACATTTATTAATCAAAGATTCCAAATGAGTGACGGCTTAGTGTCTTTCTTACACGTAACCAACCTCCGAACCTAGATCACTATTTTGAAAGACCAAAATGGAGTTATTTTAAAAAAAATGGCTTAAATCTTTTTGAAGGTTGCCAAACAACCTATTTTCTTAAAACCCTCTCTTGAAGAAGTCTTCAAAACCCTTTTCGAAAACCCTAAGTGTAATCTTGGGATTGTGCTTAGTTTTAGGTGACTTAACTCACCTTAATCAAGTTAGGTGGCGACTCGAAATCTTTTTCTAAAAGCCCTTTAATAAACTCGTCCTTCTAAGAGGATGAGTTCTAACGAGAGAGTACTATGTTTTTCTCACTTGTCTTTTTCAAGTGCGAAAAATTGGGGCGCAACACCTGCATCCGACATCTTGAAAAGCAACAACAAAAAAGAATGTAGGAAGTTGATTAGTAACAGGATATGCATAAAAAAAAAATATACAACAAGAAAAAAAGAAAAAGAAAAAGAGAGAGAAAAAAAAGAAAAGAAAAAAAGAGTTAAGGCCCTGTCCATTCCCCAATTCTGTTTCAAAAAGTTTTCTAACGATTTTTCAAACTTTTTCCTCAAAAAGTTCTATTTCAAAATTTTAAACTGGTTTCCCAGGCTTTCTCCTTCAAAAGCCCTGGTTCAAAAGTTTTCTAACGATTTTCCGAGCTTTTTTGTTAAAAAATTTCATTTCAAAATTTCTAACTGATTTCCTGGGCTTTCTCCTTCAAAAGCTTTGTTTCAAAAAATTTTCAAAGGTTTTTTGAGTTTTTCCCTTAAAAAGTTCTGTTACAAGTTTTCAAAATGGTTTTCTGGGTTTTCTCCTTCAAAAGCCTTGTTTCAAAAGTTTTCTAACGATTTTTTGAGCTTTTTCCTCAAAAAGTTCTATTTCAAAATTTCAAACTAGTTTCCAGGGCTTTCTCCTTCAAAAGTCCTATTTCAAAAGTTTTCTAACGGTTTTTCGAGCTTTTCCTCAAAAAGTTCTGTTTCAAAATTTTAACCAGTTTTCCAGACTTTCTCCTTCAAAAGCCTTGTTTCAAAAATTTCTCCAAGGTTTTTGAACTTTTTCCTCAAAAAGTTTCGTTTCAAGATTTGTAATCGGTTTCCCAGGCTTTCTCCTTCAAAAGCCTTGTTTCAAAAGTTTTCTTAAGGTTTCTAGGATTTTCTCCTTCAAAAGCCTGATTTCAAAGACAATTTTTTAAAATTTCGGTTTCCCCTAACTTTCTCCTTCAGAAGGCCAGTTTTCAAAAGCAACTGCTTTTTCTAAGAATTTTAGAGTCAAAACGTTGAATTTTTAAATTGTCCATACTTTTTGAAAAATTTTGACAAAGCTCCACCTTAAAAAGTTCCTATCCCGTAATCCAACAAATCGCAAACATATTTTCAAGGCATCCCGAGCTTTCAACCACGTCAATAAAGACAATCCCATCCTCTGTGGCACATGAACCATAATTCAAAATAATTTTCAAGTTAATTTCTTCGCTTTTAAAAAGTTCTTGGTTTCGTTTTATTTTCTAAAAATTCCCAAAAATTTTCAATACGCTCAAAAAAATTCTCACAATTTTCTAAAAATGTCCTACTATTTTTCTACGTTCAATAAGGTTGATTTTTTAAGTTTTCTTAATTTTCTCTATTTTTCTTAGTTTTCAAAAATTTAAAAATTTAAATTTTTTTAAAAAATTACGAAACTTCATATAGTTGTTCTATATATTTTTAGAAGACACCCGGTATGAAAATCAAGCACAAACACGCAAAACCCAAGCCTGCACGAGCAATTTTCTAAACCCTACAAGAAACTTTTTCACATAACATGCAAAATCATTCCAAACACACTCAAATCATCATCAAATCACAAAAATGATCCTCCCATTGTGTTCTAAATGTCCTAAAACGTAGATTTACACTAATTGTACGCAAAAAAAACAAGCACATATACATCAAAATCAACGAAATTTCAAGAATTCTAACCTTTGAGTACTCCAGTGAAAATCGAGCTTTTCAACAAGAATCCAACAATAGCAACTTGCAGCAAGGACCCGATGCTCCCTAATGCTGTTTTAACAAAACCCGATGAATATCCCTTAAGAATCCCTCGAATGAACTTTCAAAATCACCCCAAAATGTTAAAACCCGTAGCAGGTTCGCGAAACTGATCTGTTTTAAAACCTCATGGGTTGGCGCATGTATCTGATGTGCCTGGGTCAATTTAAGCCTGGCGCATGTGGAACATGGGCCAGGGAAATTTTTGGCTAAGTGCCTGTGCTACACACGTCAGGCCCTTCGGCTTCTTGCCAAAACCAGTTTTAAATGCCTTTAAGGCCAAAAATCATTTTTAAGAGTTTCAAAATTCTTGAAATCACTTTTTGAATTTTTGATTTCAAATACCCAAGCTTTCCAAACCCAAAAACTGGCATTTTCAAAACCCAGACCCTAAAAAATTTCAAAAAAAAGAAAGAGAACCAAGATTTTCCAAATTCAATGTTTTCAAAAAGAGAGACTCGTCAGTAGTCCAAAATTTCCAAACCGTCATCCTTCTGATCATCTCGTGACCAAAAAGAGGGGTAGCTGTAAGCACTCCAATTTTGCCCGCTCAACAATCTCTAGCCCAACCGGATCCAGTTTCAAACATCACAACACATACGAGCCCAAGTTGGCTCTTTTAAACTCCAACCCAATCAACTGGTCGTTTCCTAGGCTCGTAAGGCCCAATTGAAGCTGAAAAGACCATTTTGCCCCTAGGTAATTAAGGCAACTTTATGAGATCGGGCGATCTCGGGAACCAATGCCATCTAGGCAGCTTTCCGAGATTGGCTAGTCTAGGGAACCAATGCCATCCAGGTAGCTTCCCTAGATCGTCTGATCTAGGGACCAACACCTTTTCAAATTCCAGGCAATTCACTTCTAGTGCCTGCTAATGTAGAATGTCCTTCATCCAGTAGTTCTCTGAGATCAAGTGATCTCAGGGACCAACACCACCTTACAGGTAGTTTTCTGAGATCGGGCAATCGCAGGAACCAACACCACCCTACAGGTAGCTCTCCGAGACTGGTCAGTCTCAGGGACCAACACCACACATGTAGCTTTCTAAGACCGAGCGGTCTCAAAAACCAACACCTAGGTAAACACCGACGCCTACTAGCTCGATTCGGTGAAAAATAACCCAACCTGCCCCTTAAGCCTCCAAGCACATCTTTGAGAAAGATCAAAATCTCTCAAGACGGTAAGTCCACCCTTCCAAAAAATTCCTAGATAGTCAGGCGTACTCAATACGCCATACTATCCAATTCTAGACCATTCTAGTCTTGTTCTGCTTAACTCTGGTTAAAATGACCATTTTGCCCCTAGGCACTCAAGCACAATACAAATCCCACTAAATAGTGGAAACATCTTCCAAGATCGTCCCCAAATAGTTCGATATGCTTAATATGCCACTCCAATATATCTTGACTCGTTTTGACCAATTTTGGTAAAAATAACCGTTTTACCCCTAGCGGCCCGAATGCGCCTTGAAACCACACCGGCTTTAGGTACCAAACCGGCATATCATATCATAAGCCTCTATTCAATCCAAGGTGAGCCCCATGACACTAAATACTTTCAACTCAACAAAAGTCTCCTAGAGCATCTTGCAGACGCTCTGCTAATGTTGTCTTTTCTCTCGATTCCTTAGTTATAACGCACCGTCAAATGACTTGAGAAATGCGTAAATTAGAGAATTTCGAAAAGCCTGACCATAGGTCTTTCCATCGATACGGTTTGATTGAATAGATTGCTTCTCGAAGCCCCAATCTCGTGGCTTAAAAACTGTCACTTTCAGTAACCCCTAGAGCGTCTCATAGTGCTTCAACATGGTTGTCTTTTTCTCCAATTCCCTAATTATAACGTACCGTCAAAGGAATTGAGAAATGCGTAAATTAGGAAATTATCAAAAGTATTTCTAGAGAACATTCCATCGATATGGTTAGATCAGAGAGATCACTTCGCAAAGGCCCCGATTGCACGGCCCAAAAATTGCTACTTTTAAACATCCACGGAGTGTATCATAGACGCTCTGTAAAAGTGTGTTTTCATGCATGCTTCCCAAGATGACATCTCACTCTTTTGAACACCTTTCAAGATCCTCAAAAATTCTAGGCTTTTGAGAAACACTAGGAGAACATCATGGACGTGACCGTGTTTCCCAAATCCTTCTTAGATTACACAATTATTGAGGCAAATTTTGAACAAACTTTGCTTGTGCCCTAAGATTAAGCCAGTACAGAGTGTGTCACATGACATTCAACTAGTGGAACAGTACAAGCGCATGTAGCACATGCACCAGGGAAAAATTTATCTAGGCACATCTACTCCATGCACCAGGTCTTTCCAAATTGCCTATTGTAAGCACCCCATTTTTGACCGCTCGACAGTCCACACTCCATCCAGACTTGTTTGGAAGTCATTGTGGGTGTATTCAATCGAAATCGATTTTCTAAGTCTAAATCCTGTCTGTCCATCGCTTCGCAGGCCCACCAGGCCCAAATAGAGGCAAAATGACCAAAATGCCCTTAGGGGCATTGTCCTTTCCTTTCCAACTCCTCTCTTAAGACAGTTTATTCCTCGAGACGGTTCCAACTCAGGCACGTCTTTTTGAAGACGGTAAGTCTCCTTTCCAACACCTCTCTCGAGATAGTTTATTCCTCGAGATGGTTCCAATCTGTGCACGTCTTTTCGAAGACGATAAGTCCCCTTTTCAACCCTTCTCTCGAGATAGTTTATTCCTAGAGATGATTCCAATCTGGGCACGTCTTTTCGAAGACAATAAGTCCCCTTTCGAACCCCACTCTCGAGACAGTTTATTCCTCGAGACGGTTCTAAATCAGGCACATCTTTTCAAAGACGATAAGTCCCCTTTCCAACCCCACTTTCGAGACAGTTTATTCCTCGAGACAGTTCCAATCCAGGCACGTCTTTTCGAAGACGATAAGTTCCCTTTCCAACCCCACTCTCGAGACAGCTTATTCCTCGAGACGGTTCCAAATCAGGCACGTCTTTTCAAAGACGGTAAGACCCCTTTCCAACCCACTCTCGAGACAGTTTATTCCTCGAGACGGTTCCAACCCAGGCACGTTTTTTCAAAGACGGTAAGACCCCTTTCCAATCCCTCTCTCGAGACAGTTTATTCCTCGAGACGGTTCCAATTCAGGCACGTCTTTTTTAAGACGGTAAGACCCCTTTCCAATCCCTCTCTCGAGACAGTTTATTCCTCGAGACGGTCCAAGTAGTGAAAATACTCGTAAATATCACAACCGTTAGAGTAGCGAAAGTACTCACAAATAGGTCGATATAGGGAATTGCCAACAAACCCCTGTGTCACGACGACCACCGTTGGAGTGGCAGTAGCACTCAAAACTCAGGTCAACACCAGTGTTTGTTAGCCCACTTCGGTGAAAAAAATGACCAAACTACCCCTTGGACCTTTTCTGAGACTTTCCGGTCAAGATGACCATTTTGCCCCTAGGCATCCAAATGCCCCGGGAACCACACCGGCTCTGGGTATCAAACCGGTAACCCTCTGAGATTACTTCTTATAGTATTCTCAACCTTCCTTTACCTTTCCGGATCATTCTGAGTCAGTTCCGGCTAACCCGGTACAAAATGACCGTTTTGCCCCTAGTGGGCCGGTCTCCTTTTTTGACCACTCCGGCTCTGGGTATCAAACTGGTAATCTTCTGAGATTGCTTCTTATAGTATTCTCAACTTTTCCTTATCTCTCTGGATCATTCCGAGTCAGTTCCGCCAAACCCGGTACAAAATGATCGTTTTACCCCTGGTGGGCCGGTCACCTTTTCTGACCACGTTGGCTCTAGGAATCAAACCGGCAACCTCTAGGAACATTTTGAATAATGTTTCCAGATCCCAAGTCTTCTTCCGGGACAGTCCGAGTCTGTCCCGGCAGGTTCCCGGTCCGATTGACTGTTTTGCCCTTAAAGGCTCGGTCAACTTTTCCGACCCATCTTATCCTCATTTCTTAAGTCAAATACCTCCAGAAAACTATTTTAAGTGTTCCTTCTCCTTTCCGGCCTTCTGGGTCATTCCCGGCTCCTTCAAATCATTCCTGGACTTTTCGGAGTCACTCCTAGTGAAGCCAGGCTAAAAATTGCATGGTAGTCACTAGTACAGGCGCCCAAATCTAGTCAAAGATACGTTGCTTGCTGACCTTAAACATTTCCTAAATGGCTGGCGCCACTAGTAGTGGCGCCAAGCCAAAAAATGGCCTGGCGCCACTCCTAATGGCGCCAGTGTAAAATTTGGCCTGGCGCCACTACAACAGGCGCCAGTGTTGTCCAACCTCTATAATTACAGAGCCTCCTCCAACGTGAAAAGGATCGGCAAACTCAACCTAAAAATCATATAATTTGATATACAGAGCTCGAGCACCTCCAAAACCCTAGCTTTCCTAGGTTTTCCAAACCCTAGCCACCATACACTAAACCCTAGCCTTCTATATACTCATACACACCCCCATACACTCATACACTAACTTTCAACCGTCCTTCGAAGACTTGAAGAGTTGCAATCTGAAATTTGAAGATTGAAGGCGACTCTTGAAGATTGAAGAAGAAGATCTAGACAAAGACCGAAAAAAGCAAGGCACGCAAAATAAACAAGATACAAGGTAGGCTCTCCATTTAAATTTTCGCACTTTCCCTTCTCTCTTCTCTCTCCTAACCCACTTGGATTTTCTCTATTTTAATCCCCTATATCTTTCTCCCCCTTTCTTTACATGCTTGAAACAAGGGGATTCTTGGTCCATGTGTAGGATTGGGCTATTGGAGAGTCACCGTGTCGGGGGCTTTCTTCTAGTCTAACCAGAGACCACGTGGGTTCGGCCTCCTTGATTATGTGGTGAAGCCTTAGCCTTGTATGTTCACGATCCCAAATTTGCATTGTGCATATCATGATCTTGCATCTTCCAAAAACCGTTTTCAAAGTTGTCTTCAAAATCGTTTTCAAACTTGTTTTTAAAATTGCATCAAAATTCCTTTTTCAAAAACTTGTTTTCAAAATCACAATTCTAGGGTGATTCTAGCTTTTCCATGGCTAGGATTGCTTTAGAAAAGTGTTACATTAAAAGCGACCAATATGGTCTATATTTTCAAATCTTCTTATTTTCAAAACCGCTTTCTTAAAGTGGTTCTAGCCTTCATATGGTTAGAATCGCTTTAGGAAAGTGAGATGTTTTTATACCTTCTAAAATTTCTCTTTCCAAATCCCTTCTCCTAAAAATCTCTTTTTCAACATACTTTTCTAAAACTCTCCTTTCCAAAATTGTTTTCTAAAAACTCTTTCCAAAAATCTATTTTTTCAAAACTCCCTTTTTCAACTCCTTTCCAAAACGCTCTCTTCAAAGTCCACTTTCCAAAAACACTCCCTAAAGATCTTTCTAAAAACTCTCTTCCCAAAATCTACCTTCTAGAAATTCCCCTCTAGGATTTTTCTTCCAAAAACTTGTCTCCAAAAACACACTTTCCAAAAACTCCTTCTCTTTAAAAATCTCTTTCCAAAAACTCTCTCTTTGAATTTACTTTCCAAAAACTCTTCCCTCTAGAAACTCCTCCCTATGATTCCCTTCTAGAAAACCTTCGTTTCCAAAAACGTACTTTCCAAAAATCCTCTTTCCTTAGAGCCCAAGTCAAGCCCTAGAACCCACGATTAGGAAACCCTAATTTTCTTTTCAAAAACATAGTTTTCAAACTTGCCTTAAAACCTAGGTTTCCAAAATTTTCCTTTTCACATCCAAACTATACATATTTTCAAAACCTCTTTTCTATGTTAAAACTATAGCCTTCCAAATCTAGGGTTTCTAAAATCTCCTTTTCTAAATTCTTGTCAATTCCAATCTTCCCTTTAGGAAACCAAATCCAATCTTCCCTTTAGGAAATCAAATCCAATCTCCCATTTAGGAAACTAGATCCTATCCTCCGTTTTTGGAAACAAAATCAAACCTTCCCTTTTAAACTCAAAATCTAAATCTTTCTTAATTCAAATCTCTCCTAATTTCCTACCTTCCTAAACCATGAGTTTCCTAAAACTTTCAAATCTTTCCTTAAACCTTGAGCTTCCAAATCTTTCCTAATTCAACCCTTTCCTAACTCCATCCCTTTCCAAATCTTAACTTTCTAAATCCAAGTTTTCAAATCTTTCCTAAACTCAACCTTTTCTAATCTCAAGATTTTCTAAAATTCAAACTCTAAAACTTTCTAAATTTTAAACTTTCCAAATTTCAAATCCTTCCAAATTTCAACACTTTCTAAACTCAAAATTTTCTTATTTTCAAAACTTCCTTGTTTTCTAAACTTTCCAACTTTCAAAACTTTCTTAATTTCAAAACTTTCCTAATTTAAAAATCTTTCTAAAATTCTAAACTTTCCAAATTCAAAACTTTCTTAACTTGAAACTTTCCAAATTCTAAACCTTTTTTTTTTTAATCTAAACTTTTCCTAATTCAAAACACTTCTAAATTCAACACTTTCCAATTTCAAAACTTTCCTTAAATGAACACTTTCCTAATTCCAAAACTTTCCTAAGTTGAAACTTTCTTAATTCAAAACTTTCCTAATTTCGAAATCTTCTTAATTCGAAACTTTCCAAAAATGAAACTTCCCTAAGTTGAAATTTTCCTAATTTCAAAAATTTCCAAAAATGAAACTTTCCTAATTTGAAACTTTCCTAAACTGGATCTTTCCTAATTCGAACATTTCCTAAAATTCAATCTTTCCAAATCTTTCGAGTCTAACATTCGAGTCAAATCTTTCTAAATTTCAAATCTTTCCTAAGTCTCTTCTCTTTCCTAAGTCTAGGTTTCCTAAACCTCCATCTTTCCAAAATAAGTCTAAATCTCTCTTCCAAGTTCTATCTTTTCAAATTAAAATTCAATCTTTTCAATTCCAAAAATTCCAAATTTCAATTTTCAATCCTCTATTCAAAGTTCAATCTCTCAATCTTCCAATTCAATTTCCAATTCAATCTCTTTCTTCAAATCAACTCTTCTATTTTCAATCGGACTCTCATCCGAACTGCGACTAACCTGATTCCTCCGAAGGGATACGTAGGCAACCCTCATGGGTGCGGTCACAACATTTTTCAAATTTCAAATTCCTCCATATTTTTCAAATTTCAAATTCCAAAATCTTTTCAAATCTCCAATCTATTTTCAAATTTCTATTTTCAAATCCCCTTTTCTCGAATTTCTTTTCAATTTCAATTTTAATTTCAAATCTATCCTTTCAAATCTCTTTTCTAAAATCAAATCAAATTCTTCTTTTCAAATCTATTTCCCAATTCTCTTTTCTTACACGTGCGTATCATGCATCAGGTTAGTTTCTTTTTAAACATTGTTTTTCAAAGTAAATAGGATTAAACCATAGTTAGTTAAAGACTCTCGTAGGTGAATCTAGGGTAGATTGACATGTAGGTACCGAAAGGGTGGGGTAGTGTGATGGCTTAGTGCGTCTTCCCTACACGTAACCAACCTCCGAATCTAGATCACTGTTTTCATAGACCAAAAAAGGAGTTATTTTTCAAAAAGGGCTAAATGTTTTCTAAGGGTTGCCAAACAACCCGCTTTTCCTAAAAAAACCCTCTCCTGAGGATGTTTTCCAAAATCGTTTTCCAAAAACCCTAAGTCTAGTCTTCGGATTATTCTTAGTTTTTAGGTGACCTAACTCACCTTAATCAAGTTAGGTGGCAGCTCCAAATCCTTTTCAAAAGCCCTTTCTTCAAATCAATTTCTCAATTCAAACCTAGTGGCACTCATTCTTCTAGGAGGGTGAGTTCTAACGAGAGAGTACAGCATTTTTTTCGCTTGTGTGAGTATTTCTCGAGTGCAAAAAATCTGGGCGCGACACCTATAAATACAAGCCTCCCCCTTTGCATATTCTAGAATAAAAAACAGTAGCGAAGCTCTGCAGAAATATCCTCTGAACCTTGAATTTTCATATACATCTAACCTTCCAAGCACTTTGGTTGGATTTCTCCTCCCTCTAGCCCATACACTACACCTACATTGCTCTCAATGCTATAGAAGACCCCATTCCAGCCCCTTCCAGCCTCTCTAGGGCCATTCAAGTTCAAGTCAAAGCATCTATGGAAGTTTGAAGGTGTTTGAAGGCAAAAAATGGTATTCTCGTTTACATTTTTTGTCATCCCCACTCTTCTCTTCTCCCTTCTAGCCTACTTAGGCTATTCTGTATTTTAAACCCCCATCTTCTACCCCCTTTTCTTACATGCTTGGAACAAGAATGCTCTTATTTCATGCCTAGAGGAAAGCTTGTGAAAGCCACCATATAGGAGGATCTCTCACTAGCCTACTTGAAGATGGTATGGCCTTGGAGCACCTTGTAATTTGGTGTGGCCTATAGCCTTGTATGAATTCATGACCCACTTGCATATGGTTACCATATTCATGTATTGCATGCTTGGCCCTAATTTCATGTCCATCATCATTTTGTAAAAATTTTCACCATCTTCATTTTTATATCTTCTTCAAATTGCATATCCAAGTGTTTTCCTAAAAATGGTTGTAAGAGTTGGTTCCTTGAAGCCTAAGTCAATTTTCATGCCTTAGAAAACCCCCCTTTAGGCCCTCTTGACTTCATTTTGTATCCTTGTATTCCTTTGCATTTCATGTGGCATCAATTTGGTTTTCATATCCTTCTCTTCTATATTGATTTTTTAGAATCCACT
>CM065385.1:422500-492500 GCA_033060915.1 Euryodendron excelsum
ACGTCTCTTCGGAGATGATAAGACCCCTTTCCAATCCCTCTCTCGAGACAGTTTATTCCTCGAGACGGTCCGAGTAGCGAAACTACTCACAAATAGGTCGATATAGGGAATTGGCAACAAACTCTTGTGTCACGACGACCGCCGTTAGAGTGGCAGAAACACTCAAAACCCAGGTCAACACCAGTGTCTGTTAATCCACTTTGGTGAAAAATGACCAAACTGTCCTTTGGACCTTTTCCGAGACTTTCCGGTCAAGATGACCACTTTGCCCCTAGGCATCCGAATTCCCCGGGAACCACACCGGCTCTAGGTATCAAACCGGTAATGTCTCGAGAATACTTTTTATAGTATTCTCAACCTTCCTTTACCTTTTTGGATCATTCCGAGTCAGTTCTGGCCAACCCGGTACAAAATGACCGTTTTGCCCCCAGAGGGCCGGTCTCCTTTTTCGACCACACCGGCTCTAGGTATCAAACCGGTAACCCTCTGAGACTACTTTTTATAGTGTTCTCAACCTCCCCTTACCTTTTCGGATCATTCCGAGTCAGTTCCGGCCAACCCGGTGCAAAATGACCGTTTTCCCCCTAGTGGGCCGGTCTCCTTTTCCGTCCACGCCGGCTCTGGAAATCAAACCAGCAACCTCTGGGAACATTCTAAATAATGTTTCCAGATCCCAAGTCTTCTTCCGGGACAGTCCGAGTTCGCCTGGCAGCTTCCCGGTCTGATTGACCGTTTTGCCCCTAAGGGCCCGGTCAACCTTTTCGACACATCTTATCCTCACTTTTCAAATCAAATACCTCGAGGACACTATTTTAAGTGTTCCTGCTCCTTTCCGGCCTTCCGGGTCATTCCCGGCTCCTTCAAATCATTCCCGGACTTTCCGGAGTCACTCCTAGTAAAGCCAGGCTAAAAATTGCATGGTAGTCACTAGTACAGGCGCCCAAATCTAGTCAAAGATACGTTGCTTGCCGACCTTAAACATTTCCTAATTGGCTGGCGCCACTAGTAGTGGCGCCAAGCCAATTTTTTGGCTTGGCGCCACTAGTAGTGGCGCCAGTATAAAATTTGGCCTGGCGCCACTACAACAAACGCCAGTGTTGTCCAATCTCTATAAATACAGAGCCTCATTCAACGTGAGGGGGGTCTGCAAACTTAACCTAAAAATCCTATATTTCGATATACAGAGCTCGAGCACCTCCAAAACCCTAGTTTCCTTAGGTTCTCCAAACCCTAGCCACCCCATACAAACCCTAGCCTCCTATACACTTATACACTCCCCCATACACTCATACACTAGCCTTCAGCCATTCTTTGAATATTTGAAGAGCTGCCATCTAAAGCTTGAAGAAAACTCTTGAAGATTGAAGACGAAGATCAAGATGAAGACCGAAAACCGAAGACTGCACGGCACGCAAAATAAAGAAGACATACGGTGGGCTTTCTATTTAAATTTTCGCACTTCCCCCCTCTCTCTTCTCTCTCCTAACCCACTTGGGTTTTCTCTATTTTAATCCCCCATATCTTTCCCCCCATTTCTTTGCATGCTTGAAACAAGGGGATTCCCGGTCCATGTGTAGGATTGGGCTATTGGAGAGTCACCGTGTCGGGGTCTTTCTTCTAGTCTAACCAGAGACCACGTGGGTCTGGCCCCCTTGTTTATGTGGTGAAGCCTTAGCCTTGTATGTTCACGACCCCAAATTGCATTGTGCATATCATAGTCTTGCATCTTCCAAAAACCATTTTCAAAGTTGTTTTTGAAATCGTTTTCAAACTCGTTTTCAAGATTGCATCAAAATCTCTTTTTCAAAAACTTGTTTTCAAAACCACAATCCTAGGGTGATTCTAACCTTTCCCTGGCTAGGGTTGCTTTAGGAAAGTATTACATTAAAAGTGACCTTTTTGGTCTATATTTTCAAATCTTATTGTCTTTCAAAACCGCCTTCCTAAAGTGGTTCTAGCCTTCTTATGGTTAGAATTGCTTTAAGAAAGTGAGATGTTTTTACTCCTTCTAAAAACTCTCTCTTTAAAAATCTCTTCCTAAAAATCTCTTTTTCAACATACTTTCCTAAAACTCTCCTCTCCAAAGTTGTTTTCAAAAACTCCATTCCAAAATCTGCTTTTCAAAACTCCCTTTTTCAACTCCTTTTCAAAATCCTCTTCCCAAAATCCACTTTCTAAAAACGTTCCCCAAAAATCTTTCTAAAAAACTATCCTTTCCAAAAATTCTTCCCTCTAGAAACTCCTCTTTAGGATTTCCTTCCAAAATCTTCGTTTCCAAAAACGCACTTTCTAAAAACTCTTTCCTTAGAGCCCAAGTCAGGCCCTAGAACCCACAATTAGGAAACCCTAATTTTCTTTCCAAAAACATGATTTTCAAACTTTGCCCCAAACCTAGGTTTTCAAAATTTCTTGTTTTTCCATCCAGACTATACATGTTTCCAAAACCTCTTTTCTACGTTAAAATGCCACACTTTCAAAACTAGGGTTTCTAGAATCTCCCTTTTCAAATCTTTGCCAAATCAAATCTTCTCTTTAGGAAACCAAATCCAATCTCCCCGTTTAGGAAACTAGATCCCGTCCTCCGTTTTGGAAAACAAAATCAAATTTTTTCTTTTAGAAACTAAATCCAATCCCTTCCTAATCCAAACCTTTCTTAATTCAATTCCTTCCTAAACCATAAGTTTCCTAAACTTCAACTTTAAACCTTTCCTTAAATTTCAAAATCCAACTCTTTCCTAATTCAAATCATTCCTAAACTTCTACTTTCCTAAATCTTAAGTTTCCAAAACTTGAACATAAAAATCTTTTCTAATTCAACCATTTCCTAATTCTACCCTCTTTTCAAATCTTAACTTTTCAAATCTAAGCTTTCAAACCTTTCCTAACCTCAAACCTTTCCTAATCTCAAGATTTTCTAAAAAACTTTAAGACCTTTTGAATCTTAAACTTTCCAAATTTCAAGTCTTTCCAAATTCAAAACTTTCTAAATTTGAAACTTTCTTAAGTTAAATCTTTCTAAACCTAAAAACTTTCTAAATTCTAAACTTTCTTAAACTTCAAATCTTTCCAAATCTAAGACTTTTCTAAACTCAAAACTTTCTTAATTTAAGACTTTCTTAAGTTGAAACTTTCTTAATTCAAACATTTCCTAAATTGAAAACTTTCCTTTTTCAAATTTTTCCTAAAACAACACTTTCCTAAGTTGAAACTTTCCTAATTTCGGAACTTTCCTATTTCGAAACTTTTCTAATTCGAAAACTTTCTTAATTTGAAACTTTCCAAAAATGAAACTTTCCTAAATCGGACCTTTCCTAATTCGAACCTTTCCTAAATCTAATCTTTCTTAAACTCTTGAGTCTTTCCTAAGTCGCATCTTTCTTAAGTCTAGGTTTCCTAAAACCAAGTCTTTCCAAAATCAATCTTTCTAAAACAAGTCCAAATCTATCTTTTCAAATCAAAGTCCAATCTTCTCAATTTCAATTTCTAATCTCGTCTTCTAATCTCAAATCAAATCCAATTTTCAATTCAATCTCTTTCTTCCAATCCAATCTCTCTCTTCAAATCAATCTATTTTCAATCGGACTCCGGTCCGAACTACGACTGACCTGATTCCCCCAAATGGATACGTAGGCAAGCTTCATAGGTGCGGTCACAATACTTTTCAAACTTTCAATTCCACCCTCATGGGTGCAGTTTCCAAAATCTTTTCAAATCTCAAATTCCAATCTATTTTCAAAATTCCTATTTCAAAATTTCTATTTTCAAATTTCTACTTTCAATTTTCAAACTTTCCAATTTCAATCCCATCTTTTCAAATCTATTTTCAAATCAAATCAATCGCTTTCCAAATCTATTTTTCAATTCTCTTAACTTGCACTTGCATATCATACATCATGTTAGTTTCCTTTCAAACATTATTTTTCAAAGTGAATAGGATTGGCCATTAGTTAGTTGAAGACTCTCATAGGTGAATCTAGGGTAGATTGACATGTAGGTACCGAAAGGGCGGGGTAGGGTGATAGCTTAGTGCGTCTTCCCTACAAGTAACCAACCTCCGAACCTAGATCACTGTTTTCAAAGACCAGAAGGAGTTATTTTTCAAAAAGAGGGCTAAATGTTTTCCAAAGGTTGCCAAACAACCTGTTTTTCTTAAAAACCCTCTCTTGAGGAGATGTTTTCAAATCCTTTTCCAAAAACCCTAAGCGTAGTCTTCGGACTATGCTTAGTTTTTAGGTGACCTAACTCACCTTAATCAAGTTAGGTGGCGACTCCAAATCTTTTTCTAAAAGCTCTTTATTCAAACCAAATTTTCAATTCAAACCTAGTCGCGCTCATTCTTCTTGGAGGGTGAGTTCTAACGAGAGAGTACAGCATTTTTTCCACTTGTGTGTGTATTCCTCGAGTGCGAAAAATCCGAGCGCAACATCATGGAATGCGATGAGACAGTTGATATAAATATCAAATTTTTAATCCTTTTTATCATATGATGTTGTTTTCACGCTCAAATTTGAATTAAAAGCTAAAAGACGGGTTTAAAAGAAATTCCCCTTTTTCGGAATAGCCCCCCAGACAAGCTTTGGAATCATGTCAATGTCCTTCCTACTCCCTTTGCCGTATGTTGCATCTGATTGCGCAAGGGTGGCTAAGCTTGAGGATTGGGTGGAATGGCAACATGGTGCCAAGATGATGGTTAAGAAAAAGCATCTTGTGGATGGATGGTCCACTTCTTATTCTTTCAATGTGGATCATGCCTCCTCCAACAATTGGGTTAATCTTTGCATGAGTTGCGCACGGGGTGGGACGTAGGAGGTTCCCCATAGGTTTTCTTTTGCTCTTCGGCTTGGAAAAAAAAGAAAAAGAAAAAAAAATGTAATTAGCATGTGGAGTTAAAAATTTTATACAATGTATGCCCTACAGAGGTCCCTTTTTAAGGGAATCTAGACATGATGCTGAGCCTATTTTAGAGGTAGGGTTTTGCCCTTATTATGTAATACAATACCTCTTTGGTATGGGCTAGTTGATGTTTCTTTATTTGGGCAATCTCGCCTCTATGGATGGAGAGAGATTTGGGCCTCTCTTGAGATAAGGTTCTATGCATGCCATGAATCCTTGAGGTTAAGGAACCCTTAGGACTTTTGGTAGGTTCGATTAATATGAGATTGGATTGCTCATTTTTCTCTACGATTGATTAGATGCATGTAATTGAAATGACTTGAGTTTCTTGAAACTCTTGTCCTGGAATAGATATGGATGCACGAGCATAATGGGAGTGAACGTCTGAGCAGTATGATAACAGTAAATGAATAGTTTAGAAAACCCACTTCTTGTCTTGCTTCTGCCTTCAGTTCTCTTAGTACTTGGAGATGAGGGGGAGAAAGGATAGAAAACAAGAAACAAAAGATGAGGTAGCTTCTAGATTTGAAAGTTTTTATGCAATGCATGTCCTAGGGGTGCCCTTACTTTAAGGGGAAGACTAAGTGTGATGTTTTTAGCTCACTTTTGAAGATAGTGGGTTTGCCTCTGTATGCAGACACCTTACCATCAAGTGGGAACATACATTCATTTATTCATTCATTTACAAAAAGTAAAGGAGTACATTGAACTTTGAGTTTAAGATACAAGAGAATCAAAGCACATTTTAATAGGGGGAGAAGGAGCACTTGCCTTAGGACTTCCACCTATTCTACTTTTACATTTGAAATCCTAAACTACTCTTGAGTCTTCGGATTTGCCTTCTTTAAGTTTGATGTTGAAAAAGTCATTGAGAGACCTTGTTGTTTGATTACCTTTTGTCTTCTTAGCAACCCTATCTCCGTAAGCATATAGGGATTGGGGCCCCTCTTTATGAAATGACTTGAAATGCATGCCATAAGTCCTTAGAGTTATATGGGAACCCCTAGGGTTTTATGCAAAGGAGAGTAAATATGCATGCTTGAGCATTTATACAAGCATTATAATAGCGAGAATTTAGACAAAGATAAAGAAAAGTAAAGTAATCGCCCTTTCCTCCAAGATTTTGAAATTAACATGTGTGTCTTAAATCCGGTAGAGGTTCGGCTATGCATGGTTTCTACATAAGCATGAGGTTGAGGATTTACTAATGCTTCCTAAGAAGGCTCGGTTCCTAGATCTTCAAATGTAGGCCCCCTCCCAGAGGTGGTGCTATTATAGGTTGGTGATCTGAGCGCGGGAACCATCAAGAGGCCGTAGGCCAAGAAACTGACACAACATCCACCCACAACTAATATACCGTTCCCCCTTCTAACTAGAAGGGACGTAACCAAGTAAAGAATGCAAGTATGCAAATGCAAGTGCATAATGCAGTGTGTGTGGAATTATTGAAAAATAGAGAAAAGGGCCCAATAACTCCTATCTATCCTGTCCATTTCATCTTATTCATTCATGACATACATGGCAGTTAATATGACATAAAATAAAATGTGAAAAAGGGTCCACCTACAAAAATAAAGATGCAAAAAGTTAGTACTTGAACGACAAACTTAATGCAAGATAGAATAATTGAATATGAATAGAATGCATCTTATGACATGTTTTGACAAGAACTTTGAAAAGTTTGAGTTTAAAAATTTAAAGTGGATAGAATTGGACAAATTAATCGAAGATTGTAGATAAGTGAAGGGTGAAAAGACACGATAATGACCTAACCCTCTAAGCGTCCCTAGCGGAGTTGCCAGCTGTCACGCCCCGATTTTTCACAGTTGAGGAAAATACATACAAGTGGAAAAAGCATAGTACTCTATTATTAGAACTCACCCTCTTAGAAGGACGAGTGCGACTAGGTTTGAATTGGAAATTGATTTTGAATAAGTGCTTTTGGAAAAAGATTTGGAGTTGCCACTTAACTTGATTAAGGTGAGTTAGGTCACCTAAAACTAAGTGCAATTCGAAGATTAAACTTAGAGTTTTTAAAAAAGTTTTGAAAATTTCTTGGAGAGAGGGTTTTTAAAAAACAGGTTATTTGGCAATTTTTGGAAAGATTCATGCCCTTTTTGAAAATAACTCCATTTTAGTCTTTGAAAATAGTGATTATAGGTTCAGAGGTTAGTTACGTATAGGGAAGATATTTTAAGATCATCCTTCTATCACGCTCTTGCAGTACCTACATGTCTATTTACTCTAGGTTCACTCATTTAGAATCTTTGATTGTCCATTGTCCAACTATATCCACTTTGAAAAGAATTTTAGAAAGAAGTTTGATATGATGCATGACATGCAAGTGCAAGAGAATGACTTAATTTTGAAAATAGATTTGAAGAAAAGATGTGAAGCTTGAAAAGGGTTATAGAAATTAGGAACTTGAAAAAGGTTATGGTGTTGGAAACTTGAAAAAGGTTGCGAAAATTAGAAATTTGAAAAAGGTTGTGAAATAAGAAATTTAAAAAAGGTTTTGACCGCACCCATGATGGTTGCCTACATATCTCTTTATTGGGAATCAGATCAGCCATAGTTTGGACAAGAGTCCGATTGAAAATTAACACTTTGAGGTTTTTAAAAAGTTTGATTTGAACTTTGAATAGAATACTTGAAATTAAGTTTTGATTTGAAATTGAATTTGGATTTAAAATTGAACTTTGTAATTGACTTGGGTTTGAAATTGAACTTGAGGACTTGATTTGAATTTGGAAAGATTGAACTTTGAAGGAGAATTTGTACTTGATTTGGAAAGATTGAGTTAAGTTTTGAAATTACCTTGACTTAGATTGAAGTTTGAAAGCCATCTTGGTTTAGAAAAGAATTTTAGAAAAGAGTAGAAGCTTCCTAACTTTAGGGTTAGGGTTGAACTAGGATTTAGACATCTTAGCACTTAGGTAACCTAAAGTTGAAGCATGCAATTGAAATATGAAGTTTTGATTTTAGACAAGTTTCAAGTTAGGAAAGATAGGATTTAGGAAAGATTGGAAACAGTTTGATTTGATTTAGAAACACTTGACTTGGAAAACTTGTAAAGATTTGACTTGATTATTTAATTTGAAAGAATTTAGAAAGTTAGAGTTTGGAAATATTAGATTTAGGAAAATTTTAAATTAGGAAAGTTTCAAATTAGGAAAATTCCATTTTAAAAAAGTGCCAAATTAAGAAAGTTTCATTTTAGAAAATAGTTGATTTTGGAAAGATCCATTTAAGAAAGGTTTGAACTTAGAAAGATTTGAAATTTGAAAATAAGATTTGAAAGTTTGAAATTAGGAAAGTTTTAGAATTTAAAAAGATTTGATAAGTTGAAATTTAGAAAGTTGATATTTGAAAAGGTTTGAAATTAAGAAAGGTTTGAATTAGGAAAGATTTGAATTTAAGAAAAATTGATTCCTATTTCCTAAAGTAGAAGCTTGGATCTTATTTTCAAAAATAGATGATTTGATTTTGTTTCCAAAATTGAAAGATTGGATTTGGTTTCCTAAATTAGAAGATTGGGTTTGAAATAGAATTAGAAAAGTTGAGTTTTGGAAATTTTGGATTTGAAAATCTATGATTTCGTATAGAAAAAGAGGTTTTGAAAATTTAAGATTTGATGTGGAAAATAGTTTTGGAAACCTATGATTTGAGGCAAAAGAGGAAGTCATAATTTTATGAAAGGAAGTAGGGTTTCCTAACCATGGATTCGAGGCCTCGACTTGGACTCCAAGACAGAGTTTTTGGAAAGTGGATCTTTTGAAAAGAGTTTTTAGGGAGGAAGTTTGAAAAGAGTTTTTAGAAAGTAGATTTTTAAAGAGAGTTTTTGGGAAGAAGATTGAAAAGAGTTTTTTACAAAGTAGATTTGCAAAATAATTTGGAAAGAGGTTTGAATATAAACTTTTAAAGATCTTTTTAATATCTCACTCTCCTAAAGCAATTCTAACCATAAAAAACCAACCTCGTATTCTTTTTGCTTCGATTGCTTGGTTTGTTTTGTTTTTCTTTAATCTTGAGAGTTTTGAAGTTGCAGCACTTGAGTCTTTAATGGCTTATTGGAGGCTTGTGTTTGAGTGTATATGGTGTATAGAGGTTAGGGTTTAAGTGTATGGAGGCTAGAGCTTAAGGAGACTTGAGAGAATTAGGGTTTGAGAGAGACTTCGAGCTCTGATTTTAGAGAGACAGCATTTCTGGACTGAGTTTTTAGACCCTTTTTCATACAAGGGGAGGATCTATATTTATAGAAAACAAAGTAGCCTTGGCGCCTGTTACAGTGGTGCCAGGCCATTTACTGGCTTAGCACCATTGCTAGTGGCACCAATAATTTTTCAACCCTTGAGATGCAAGGCGAAAGATTTAGGTGTCTGTCCTAGTGACTACCATGCAATTTTTGGCTTGGCTCCACTAGAAGTGACTCCGGAAAGTCTGAAAATGATCCAGAAGGTTTTGAGTAACCAGACTCGGCAAGGAATGGACGGGAACCCTCGAAAGAATGTCTCGGAAGATAATTGGCTTGAGAAGTAATGTTGGAATGTTTGAGAAGGTCGACTAACCCACCAGGGGCAAAATGGTTAATTGAACCGGGAAAACACCGGAATGGACTCGAATAGACTAGGCGCAAAACTGTTATTTTGCCAGAATAGACTCGGAATAATTCAGAAAGGTATTGGAAGGTTGAGAATACTATTAGAAGCATCCTCGGGAGGTTACTGGCTTGATTCTCAAAGCCGGTGTGGTTCTTAGAGGCAATTGGATACTTAGGGGCAAAATGGTCATTTTGACCAAATAGTTTTGGAATTAGTCTAAAACTAACTGGAAGGCATTTGAACTTGTAGGATTGTCTTTGGGACAATCTTGGAAGGGTGGACTTACCGCTCTAAGGACTTAGGTTCTTTCTCAAGAAGCGTGCCAGAAAAGGTCCAAGGGACAGTTTGGTCCTTTTTCACCAAAGTGGGCTAGTAGGCACTAGTGTTGACCCGGGTTTTAAGTGTTTCCATCACTCCAACGGTGTGTGCCGAGTTGGTTTCTAAATGTATCTCATCCTTTGGTAAATGTGCCACGACCAAGAGGCGAGTTCGATCTCATGACATAGGGGGTTTGTTGGCAATTCCTGATGTCGACCTGTTTGCGAGTGTTTCCACCACTCTGACGGTTGTGATGTTTGCGAGTGTTTCCGCCACTCTGATGGTGTGCGTTCATTCTGAAGACTGCCTAATCTCCAGAAGCTGCTAGATGGACTTATTGTCTGATGGATCAACTTTCTCAAAAGATGTGTTGAATAGGTGCTAGAAGTGAACCGTTCTACCATCTCGGGGACTTGGGTTCTATCCTGGTTAACATGTTTGAAGGGACTTACCGTTCTAAGGAGTTTTCTCGAAGAACGCGCCAAACTAGATGGACTTACCGTTTGAGAAATCAATTTTCTTGAAAGACATACCGGATTGAGTTTGATTGGTCTGGACTGGAATTGAAACTGGAATTAAGGTTGAAATTGGGACTTATCATCTTTAGAAAGACGTGCCAACTGAAATTGGACTGAGCAATGCCCCAAGGGCATTTTGGTCATTTTGCCTTTATTGGGCCCGTGAACGGATTGATTAATTGGATTGAGTCTGAAAAATTGGTTTAGACTTGAATGTGTTTATGTCAGTTTGAATGCGACTCTGGTCGGACTGGAGATTGTCGAGCGAGAAAAAATGCGATGCTTACAGCATGGTAGATGGCTATCATTCTCTTTCATCTAAGAGGCAAAATTGTTCATACCAGTCTTTGATCCAATTTGCTTCAATGAATTGAATTTTTGTGAGGACTCTAAGAGAGGGGATTTCTACTTCAACTGGTAGGATTACCTCATTGCTTTAGATCGAAGAGAATGACGATGCCCCAATTGAGATTTTGACTGAGTTTCTATATGCCATCAACGCAAAGGGTAGCTGCTCATGCGAATCCTTATGGTTGTAATTTTTCTTGTGAGGGATTCTCTTGATATTTTTTGTTCTTCTATTTCGATGGCTCCATTTGTTTATGGTCGGTAGGCTACCGAGTTGTGGGGATTGATTTTGAAATTTTGGCAAAGCTTTGCCATCATGTTATTGTTGAGATTGCTTACAATATTTGTTATAATGGACTCAGGCAGGCCAAATCTGTAGAGGACCTCTGGAAGTCTTTAGGGTCAAGAGAGGCTAGGCTTTTGGATACCTTGTAAGTTTCATTTTTCTGAAAAAGATTTTAGCATGACAAATAAAGCATTTCATGATCAAGAGTTATTTATTTCAAATTAGCCCATTATATACTTGATATTCTACAAAGTACTTTAATAGGGTAATATTAAGGGATTCCTCCTGTAGGCTTTACCATGGCCTTCAAGGCCTGGGAATATGAGATGTGGTACAATCAACGCTCTCCTTATCTGATGCAGCTGGATAGATGGAACCTTAAGTAAGGTAAGTTGATGTTAGAGGATCAGTGTCCAAGACTAAGACATCTTCTTTGTGGAACAAGCTTGACAGTGACTCTTTTGGGATTTGAACTAATTTGCAGTCAATAATTGGGACTAGAATGGTAGACTGTTGATTTGTTGTCTGCTGCTTAATAGTTAGATTTTAGGTTGACCCTTTTGCTTAGTTTCCTTTGGAGGGGGACAATATCCCAGCCTACGAGTATGATGCTAACTATTTGATTCTTTTAAATGAAGATCACCCTGTAGTTGTGCCCCTAGTCCTTTCCCAGGTTGGTAGCCTCTACTACTATGGTGGTTGGCGACCATTTTCTTAACTATCAAATGACCGAAATAGGCCAAATCTTTTTGGGAGTTTGGTATGCACTTAGAAGTTGGAGGGTTCTACTGTGGCAATGCATGGGACTGACAGAACTTTATAAATGGTGAAGTCCTCTTCCGCATGGATGATGATTGTCACGACATGGCACAGAGGTAGTTGCTTAGAGGTAACATCTTACATATGGATGGCCAATTCTTCTTACTCTTCAATATAGGTTAGGCCTCTTCCAATAACTAGGCTCATCCTTGCATGCGTTGTGAACTGGGTGGTATGCTGCAGGGTCCCTCCAAAGATTTGGTTGTGCTCTTGGGCCTAGAAAAATAAAATGCAGTTAGCATGTGGAGTTGAAGGTTTTATATAATGTATGTCCTATAGAGGTCCCCTCTTTGAGGGGATCTAGGCATGATGCTGAGTCCATTTTGGAGGCTGGGTTTTGCCTCTGTATGCAATACCTCTTCGGCATGGGCCGATTAATGCTTCTTTGTTTAGACAATTCTTCCTTCATGGATGGAGAGAGATTTGGGTCTCTCTTGAGATATGGTTCTATGCATGCCATGAATTTTTAGGGTTGGAGAAACCCTTAACAGTTCATGTAGGTTTGATAATCATGAGATCGGATTGTCCCTTTCTCTCTACAGTTGATTAAATGTATAAGAATGCAATGACTCGAGTTTCTTGGAACTCTTATCTTAGAATGGGTATCGATGCATGCACAAGATAGCCACAGATATGTGAATAGCATAATAGAAGTAAAAAGCTATTTTAAAAGACTCCCTTTTTGTCTTTGTTTTAACCTTTTGTATTCTTAGCCTGTGAGATGGGGGAGAGGAAAGAAGACACAAAACAAAAGAGAAGTTAGTGCCTTGATTTGAAAGGGGGACTAAGCATGATGAGTTGGCTCATTCTTTGGAGATAGAGCTTTGTTCCCGTATGCAAATACCATACCTATGCTTGTAGTCATTCATTCATTCATACATAAATCCATTCATTCACAAGAAGTATAAATGACAATTTTATTGAAGTGAGTTCCTCTTGTACATGGAATTTCAAAAGTAAGTTGAAAGGGGAGGGAAACATTTTTCTTAGGACTTTCGCCTATCTACTTTTACATTTGAGATCCTAAATTACTCTTGAGTCTTTGGATTCGTTTTCTCTAAGGGAGGTAGCTGAGAGACCTTGCGTCTTCTTGGCAACCCTATCTCCATGAGCGGAGAGGGATTGGGGTCCCTGTTTATGAAATGATCTCGATCCACACCATAAGTCTTTAGGGTCACTTGATACCCTTAGGATTTTAAGTGGGCTTTGAATGAGCAAACCTGGCTTTAGGCTACTCTCTAGGGGCTACTCTCGAAAAGCTACCTGATTGCAAGGGGATGCCAAGGAGGCAATTTGGTCATCTGGCTTCGGTTGGGCCTAGCGAGCCTGAGAAGCGATTGATTGACTGGACTGAAGTTTGAAAAGTTAGTTTGGGCTTGAATGTGCTTATGAAGCTGAATGTGAGTTCAGTCAGGTCAAAGATTGCCGAGTGGGCAAAAATAGGGTGCTTATAGATTCCTATTGTTGTTTTTATGGAAACCAGTCAAGAGAGGGTTTCCTTGAAAACATTCCAACCTCAAAACTCAAGAGAACAAAAACATTGAAAACCTCCCCAAGGGAGGGGTGTTTTAAAAACTTTGAAAATCATGAAAACCTTTTTTAGAGAGGGTGGTTTTTGGAAACCATTTTGTACAAACTTAAGAGATCAAAACTTGGAAAACCCTTTAGAGGGTGGTTTTGAAAACCATTTTTGTGCAAAACTCAAGAGAGCCACATGAATGCAAGATAGAGATTAGGGTTTTACAATGGCTTTCTAAGGTGTGAAAAATTAGGATTTTTGACTTAAACTTCAAGAAACTCCAATTTGAAGAACTTTAGAGGCATTTTTGGAAACTTATTTTGGCATGAACTTTTGAAGCCTTTAAAGATGAAATCAATGGTAACTTGAAAAGGGGTTTTAAACACACCAATGCAACCATTGCAAGCATAGAATGAACATTATAGCAATTAAGATGCAAGGGGTTATGAACATTCAAGATTTAGGCCTCACCACATTGCAAGGGGCTCTAAGGGCCATACCATCTTAAATTAGGCTTATGAGAGGTCCCCCAAGTGGTGGTTCTTATAAACTTTCATCTAAGCATGGCCTAAGAGCCCACTTGTTTCAAGCACACTAGAAGAGGAGGTAAAAGATGGGGTTTAAAAGAGAAGCATAGCTCAAGTGAGCTAGGAGGGAGAGGAGAGCATAATGTTAAATAGAAGTTTACATTTGGCCTTTAGCCTTTTTCAATCCACCATAATTGAAGAGACTTGAGCTCGAAGAGCCTTGAAGAGGCTTGAATTCTTGAGAGACTTAGAATTTTTGGAATTTTAGAGGTTCTAGAACTATTTTGGCAGAGTTTCCTTACTGTTTTCATCTCTAAAATAAGCTGAGGGTGGCCTAGTATTTATATGTGATAGAATTAGGGTGGAACACATGTAGTACATATGCCAAGTGTCATCCTCTCGTAGGATGACACGTGGCACCCTTGTACTACTCCAACTTAGGCTGCAAGGCAAGTTTTGTCTGATTTGATAAATATCTTTGATGCATGGAGCATATGCTCCACCACCGAGAACTTTTATGCTAACTTTCCCTTGATATTTGTGCCACTCGAGAAAGACCTAGGGAGATTGGTCACATTCACAATGTTTCCTTACAATTTCTCTTGAACTTTGTGCCATCGGGGAGCCTTGGATGGTTCTGAATGATAAAGATATTGTCTTGGGAAGCGTGCTTAAAAATAAGCTTTCAGGAGCATCTGCGAGATGCTCCGTCAGTTTCCCAAAGTAGTCGTTTTCTCACCACACGATTACGCTTGTTGAAAAGTGATCATCCCAATCGAACCATAGCGATAGAAAGTCCTTCGAAAAAGATTCAGGAAATTTTCTGATTTATAGTACATTTTAATTAGGGAATTGGGATTTAAACCAATGCTTGGAGGTGTACTTTTATTTTTCCTAAGTGTTAAAAAAGTACCCCTCCTTGGGCCATAAAATCGTGACCTTCAGGGGATATTATTGACCATCAAACCGTACCGATGGAAAGCTTATCTCTCAGACTCCAAGAATTCCTTATTTTATGCATTTTAACTAGGGAAGTGAATGAAAAGTCAACTTTGGTAGAGCGTTTATGACACGCTCTGCGAAGCTTTTACTGACTTAAGGAGTGTTTTGAGTCAAGAGACTCACTTGGAAATAGATAAGGATCCTCTTGGAGTATCCTGGTGGAAGCCGATTTGATTTCTAAAGCTGGTGTGGTTGGAAAGGATGCCTCGGTCACCAGTAACAAAGCAGTCATTTTTACTGAAACTTGTTGAAATGAGGTCAGAATAGACCAGAATGGCATATTGAACATGCCGAACTGTCTGAGGACAGTCCTAGACAAGTGGACTTACCGACTTAGGGACTTAGTACTTTCTTGAAGACGCATCGGAGTGTCTGGGGGAAAAACAGTCATTTTGATTGGGCATCACCAGCATGGGTCTAGAGTTGGCTAGAATATCATATTGAACATACCAGAATGTCTGGGGAGAGTCATGGAAAGGTGGACTTACCGTCTTGAGGACTTAGTACTTTCTCGAAGATGCGTCGATCTACCTAGGGGTAGAATGGTCATTTTGATCAGGTATCACTAGAATGGCTCCGAAGTTGACTGGAATGGCATATTGAACATGCCAGAGTGTTTGAGGACAATCCTGGAAAGGTGGACTTACCGTCTTGAGGACTTAATACTTTCTCGAAAATGCATCAGTTTGCTTAGGGCCAGAATGTTCATTTTTCATTGTGTCAGGCTAGCAAGCACAGGTGTTGATCTGGGTGTTTTATAAGTGGTTTTTCAAAAACATACCATGATCATGCCACAGTGTTGTTTGCAGCATACTCGTGTCGACTTGGTATGAGTGATTCTTCAATACTTCGATGGCTTAATGGCTTGTGAGTATTTTTGCCACTCTGGCAGTTTTAATGTTGGTTCCGGAGACTGTCTGATCTTAGGAAACTATTGGATGTCAAGAGGCATAATTGACATTCTACATTGGTGGGCTAACAGGCACATGAAGTGAACTGTTTAAGGTTTGTGAGTGCTTCTGTCACTTCGATGTTGGTAATGGTTCCAGAGATCGCCTGATCTCGGGAAGCTACCTAGAAAGCCTTGGGGCATTTTGGTCATTCTGGCTTCAGTAGGGTCCTCGGGTCCCAGAAGCGACTGCTTTGACTGGAGTAGAGTTTTGAAAAGTTGATTTGGGTTTCATAGTGTTGTATCATTTTACTAGAGGACCAATTTGGACCGGAGATTGCCAAGCGGGTAAAAATGGGGTGCTTACAAGAAAGTCTTTGTATTTAAAGCATATCAATTGTACAAACTTATAGCAAAGAAAAATATTTGCATAGAAAATATAATAAAGTTACTCAAATTACTCCATTACTCACCTCGAATCTCTTAATGCTTTGAATTTCATTTTATTATGTTTATCCTACACAATCAAGACACATAATATTTTACAAACAACTCTTAATTCTCATTAATAGATCCTAAAATAGTACAAAAATATTTTAAAGTGAGGAACTTTTGAAGTTATAACGAAAGTGCAGACTATTGGGTCATGTGTCAACATTTGAGTAAAAGTGCCAACAACTGGACTGATAAGAATGCAAATGTCATATTTTTTTCCCTTAATATTTAGTCTTTTATACTTTTTTGGTGCTTGAAGATACTCACTATTCTTATATTTTGATTTAGGGTGCAATGGAATGCCAAAGAAGAAAATCCTAGCTTAAAAGGGTCAAATTCGTGCTAAATTGGAAGCAGCGTTCGAATGAGCATTCGAACAGTCTAAGAGGGCGTTCGAATGGTACGTCAAATGGATTCATGTCAAATTCAGGTTCGAAGTGCGTTCAAAAAAATACAAAGAGCAATTTTCTCGTTCGAAGTGCGTTCGACGCGTTCGAACAGTAGTAAGGGCGTTCAAACAATTGTGTGCAGCTGCAGATTTTCGAAAGCCTATAAAAAATGGGATTGTTTTGTTTCTAGGGTTGGCATTTTTCATATGATTCTAGGAGGAAAAAGTAGTGGAAAACATACATTTTCTTTCTTCTTCTTTGACTTATTCTTTGAGTTTTCTTCATGGCCCTACAAGGCTAAACTTTGAATATTGGTCAAAGAAAACGGAAGCCTCGGGATTAACAATAAACCGTGAGATCTACTTTGTTTTCATTATTCGATTTATGCTTTGAGTATCAGATATTCTTCTGTGCTTATTTTCATGATTGTCCTGTTTAATCACTAGGAGGCCTACTAGTTTATTATTCATTGCAATTTACTGCTGGGTTAGATATCAAATCTGTAATTGTTTGATCCCTCTAATTTGCGAAGCAACTAAGATTTAATAATTTGCTGCGTCAGGAATTATTATATCTTAGGAAGAACGTTTGACTAAATTAAATGTAACTGCTTGTGCTTATGTTGTTTACTTTTATCGATCTCTCTAATTCTTAAGGTTGCTACTAAATTAAATCTTGAGTGCTTATCCTGGGTTGTTTGATAGTTAGGGTTAATGAGATCGCTTGTTTTCTAATTAACTACGACTAAGGAAAGATAGGAAAACAATTCTGACGGTGAATGTTCAATGTGTGAATTGATACGTTTGCATCAATGATCAGTTATATAATTCCAATGGTGGATGTTGACTCAGACCAACGTTTATTCTATTGATTGATTTTAATACTTTAATCTGAATTGTTTCGTAGTTGTTATTATTAAAATAGTTCTCATTATACCAAATAGTTCTCATTAGATGAAAAGTGCAAGTCAATATAAAGTACATGACGGTGGATCAAATGTTCCATTCTTTGCATGCACAGTGGGATACATGTCCCTCTAAAGAGTGAAGAGATGGTTTATAATGAGATGTTATTTTTCATGCAAGCAAGTGAGTGGGTTCACGCATTAACAAATCAAAGGTTAATTTTATCTAACCACGGTTAAAACTAATTAATTAGATTATTTGGTCACATTTAATGCATATAAAATTCAATTTATGTAATTATAAGAAATTCCTAATTAGATATATCCACAAGTAATTCTAACTCAATTAAATAATTAAGGCCACACAAAATTACAATCTATATACAATTAAGCATAAATATCACATAATTAAATGTTTAAATATAATGCTAAGTTGCTAACACAGGTATTCGTGCATTAAATAGCATGATCCGCCACCCTAGAATTGCAAATCATGCTGTAGTTCACGGATTGGCGAATCCATAGCAAATTGGAATAAATTTTGCAAGCTCATTTTTTATCAATTCTCAAAATCCTATAAATGGGTTTGCAAATGAGTGTCAAGTCTCTTATTTGAACTAATAATTTAGCTACACGTGTTAAAATATTGACTCTAAAAGCCATTTATTTGTTTTATGAGAACTCGCCAAACCTTTCGATGCTGTGTCACATCCCATCCTATTTCACCTTTTCATTACAAGGACAAGTACCCAAATCTTTTATCTTTTGTTTTAGGGTTAAAAAATTTGTTTCTTGCCACCTCAAAAGTTTTCCAAAGGGTCTGGCACCACTCCTAGTGGCTAAAGTCACTCCTGGTAGAGTAAGGCTAAAAATTGTATGGTAGTCACTAGGACAGGTGTCCAAATCTTTTACCTTGCCTCCCAAGAGTCAAAATATCTGTCTCGCTGGCGCCACTACAAGCCAAACAATGGCTTGGCGCCACTCCTTAAAATCTCACTAACGCCACTGCAACAGGGGCCGGAGTCACTCTTAGTGGAGTCAGGCTAAAAATTGCATGGCAATCAATAGGACAGGTGCCCAAATCTTCTGCCTTGCATCCCAAGAGTCTAATGATTGTCCGATGATGATAGGAAAAAATGTTTGCAAGGAGCAAAAGGGGACATGGTTGTAAGCACCCTATTTTTACCCGATCAGCAATCTCCAATCCGTCCAGACTTGTATTCAAGTCAATATGAAAATATTCCAATTTAAAACACCATTCCAAGTCTATTCCCGTCAATCAATCACTTCATAGGCCCATGGGTCCCAAATAGAGGCAAAATGACCAAAGTGCCCTTGGGGCACTATTTGGTCCAATTCTAGTGGGCACGTTTTCTTGAAGACGGTAAGTCTCCTTTTCAATCCAATTCCAATTCCAATTAAATTTAGCACGCCTTTCGAGATAATTGATTCCTCAATACGGTAAGTCCATCCTATCCAGCACGTTTTCCTAGAGAACTCTTCGGAACAATAAGTCCCTTCAAATCTGTCGACCGGGACGAGACCTCAAGTTCTTGAGATAGTAGAACGGTCCACCTTTGGCGCCTGCTAGCCCACCAATAAAGAAACGTCCATTTCAGTATGCCTTCTGAGAAAGTTGATTCCTCAGGCACTAAGTCCACCTAACAGCTTCCTGAGATCAAGTAATCTCTGGAATGATCGCGACCCGTTAGGGGAACAGAAGTACTCGTAAATATAGCAACCGTCAAAGTGGCAGAAACACTTGCAAATAGGTCGACATTGGAAATTGTCGAAAAACCCCTATGTCATGGGACCGCCATCAGAGTGACGGAAACACTCAAAACTCAGGTCAACACCAATGCCTACTAGCCCACTCTAGTGAAAAATGACCAAACTGCCCCTAGGGCCATTTCTAGCACGTTTCTTGAGAAAGTACCTAAGTCCTCATAACGGTAAGTGCACTCTTCCAAGATTGTCTTAAAGACAATCCGGCATGATTAGGTGCCTTCTAGTCAGTTTCGGGCAATTTTCGAGACCTTTCGGTCAAGATGACCATTTTGCCTCTAGGCATCCGAGCGCCCAGGAAACCACACCAGCTCTGGGTATCAAACCGGTAATCTCCCAAGGATGTTTCTGATAGTATCCCAGCCTTCCATTACCTTTTTAGATCATTCCAAGCCAATTTTGGCAAGCTCGATGCAAAATGGCCGTTTTGCCCCTAGTGGGCCGGTTGCCATTTTCAACCACACCAGTGTAAGCACCCCATTTTTGACCGCTCGGCAGTCTACAGTCAGTCCAAACTTGTATTCAAGTCAATGTGGACATATTATGAGTCAAATCAACTTTCCAAGTCTAATCCCGTCTATCTATCGCTTTGAGGGCCCACCAGGCCCAAATAGAGGCAAAATGACCAAAATGTCCTTGGGGGCACTGTTTGGTCCAATTCCAAATTAGGCACGTCTTTTCGAAGACGGTAAGTCTCCTTTCCAATTCCAAATCAGGCACGTCTTTTTGAAGACAGTAAGTCCTCTTTCCATATTCCAACAGGCGCGTCTTTTCGAGGACGGTAAGTCCCTTTTCCAATTCTAATAGGCACGTCTTTCCGATGACGGGAAGACCCCTTTCTAACCCATTTTTCAATTCCAATTCCAATCCCTCTCTCGAGAAAGCTGATTCCTCGAGACGGTAAGTCTATCCAATCTGGCACGTTTTTTGGAGACAATTTCTTCGAAACGGTAAGTCCCTTTAAACCTGTTGATCAGGACAAGACCCCAAGTCTCCTAGATGGTAGAACGGTTCACTTTTGGCGCCTGCTAGCCTGCCAATACAGAAATGTCAATTTCAGCACGCCTTCCAAGAAAGTTGACTTCTCAGGCACTAAGTCTCTTTAGCAGCTTCCTGAGATCAGGTAATCCCGGGAATGACTGCAAACCGTCAAAGTAGCAGAAGTACTCGTAAACATCATAACCGTCAGAGTAGCAGAAATACTTGCAAACAGGTCGATATAAGGAATTGCCAACAAACCCCTGTATCACGAGACCGCCGTCAGAGTGGCGGAAACACTCAAAACCCAGGTCAACACCGGTGCCTGCTAGCCCACTTCGGTGAAAAATGACCAAACTACCCTTAGGGCTATTTTTCGGCACGTTTCTCAAGATAATATCTAAGTTCTCATAATAGTAAGTTCATCCTTCCAAGAGTGTCTTAAAAGCAATACGGCATGATTAGGTGCCCTTTAGTCAGTTTCGGGCCAATTCTGAGACTTTCCGATCAAGATGACCATTTTGTCCCTAGGCATTCGAATGTCCCGGGGACTGCACCGACTCTGGGTATCAAACCGTTAACCTCCCGAGAATGCTTCTTATAGTGTTCTCAACCTTCTATTATTTTTTCGGATCATTCCGAGTCAGTTCCGGTAAACCCAGTGTAAAATGACCTTTTTACCCCTGGTGGGTCGGTCGCCTTTTTTTGGCCACACTAGCTCTGGGTATCAAACCAGTAATCTCTCGAGAATGCTTCTTATAGTATTCCTGACCTTCCTTTATCTTTCCGGATCATTCCGAGTCAGTTCCAGTAAACCCGGTATGAAATGATCGTTTTGCCCTTAGTGGGCCGGTCACCTTTTTCGACCACACCGGCTTTAGATATCAAACCGGTAGCCTTTGGGAACATTCTAAATAATGTTTCTAAATCTCGAGTCTTCTTCCAGGACATTCTGAGTCCATCCCCGCAGCTTTCCAATCTAGTTGACCGTTTTGCCCCTAATGGCTCGGTCAACCCTTTGGACAATTCTCGTCATCCTTTTTCAAATCCATACCCCCCGAGACTCTATTCTAAGGGTTTCTGCTCTTTTTGGGCCTTCTGGGCCCTTCCTGGTTCCTTAAGTCCTTCTCGAGCTTTCCGGAGTCATTCCTAATGAAGCCAAGCTAAAAATTGCATGATAGTCACTAGTACAGGCGCCCAAATCTTCCAAAGATAGGTTGCTTGCCGACCTAATGAACTTTCCTAAGTTTCTGGCGCCACTAGTAGTGGCACCAAGCCAAAAAATGGCCTAGCACCACTCCTAGTGGCACCAAAAGGAAATTTGCCCTAGCGCCACTACAACAGGCGCTATGTGATTCCTTTGTCTATAAATACAAAGCCTCCTCTAGTGTGAAGGAGGTTCACCAACTCAGTCTAAAAACCCTACTATTCGACATACAGAGCTCGTAGCCTCTCTAAACCATAGTCTCCTTAGGTTTTCCAAACCCTAGCCTCCATACACAAACCCTAGCCTCCTATACACTCACATACACTTCTATACACTCATAAACTAGCCTCCAAAGCTTCCTTTGAAGACTTGAAGAGTTGCAATCTGAAGTTTTGAAGTTGAAGACAAACTTTTGAAGATTAAAGTGAAGACCAAAGCAAGACAAGCAAAGCAAAGCGCGCAAAGCTAAGCATAATAAAGAAGACACAAGGTAGGCTTCTTATTTACGTTTACGCATCTTCCCCCCTCTCTTCTCTCTCTTAACCCACTCGAGTTTTCTTCTATTTTAATCCCCCATCTTCTTCCCCCCCCCCCTTTCTTGCATGCTTGAAACAAGGGAATTCCCGGTCCATGTGTAGGATTAGGCTATTGAAGAGTCACCGTGTCGGGGGCTTTCTTTTAGTTTAACCGAAGACCACGTGGGTTCGGCCCCCTTGATTATGCGGTGAAGCTTTAATCTTGTATGTTCACGACCCTCTTTGCATTATGTATATCATGATCTTGCATTCTTTTAAAATTCGTTTTCAAACTCGTTTTCAAAACTTGCATTAACATCGTTTTCAAACTTGCATCAAAACCTTCTTTTTCAAAATCATAATCCTAGGGTGATTCTAGCCTTTTCATGGCTAGGGTTGCTTTAGGAAAGTGTTACATATAAAGTGACCAATATGGTCCATATTTTCAAAACATTGTTATTTTCAAAACCATTATCTTAAAGTGGTTCTAACCTTCTTTTGGTTAGAATCGCTTTAGGAAAATGAGATATTTTGTACACTTTCTAAAAACTCTCTTTTCAAATCTCTCCTCTTAAAAATATCTTTTCCAACATGCTTTCCCTAAACTCTCTTTAAATTCCTTTCTAAAATTGTTTTCCAAAAACTCCTTCCAAAAATCTGTTTTCAAAAACTCCTTTTCAACTCCTTTTCAAAATACTCTCTTCAAAATTCCTTTCCTAAAAACACTCCCTAGGTTTTCTTCTTAAAAAACTCTCTCCAATCTCCTTTCCAATATTGTTTTCAAAAACTCCTTTCCAATAATCTCTTTCCAAAAACATCTTTCCTAAAAGCTTATTTAAAAAAAAACGTTTTCCTCAAAGTTCACTCTCCAAAAGCACTCCTTACGTTTCCTTCCTAAACAACTATTCCTAAAAAATTCTTTTCTAAAAGCTTCTTCCAAAATCTTTTTCCTAAAACTCCTTTTAAGTTTATTTTCCAAAAAATCCTCTCTAGGATTTCTTTCCAAAATTATCCCTTTTTAAGAACTCCTCTCTAGGATTTCCTTCTAAAGATCTTCGTTTCTAAGAACGCATTTTTCAAAAAACTCTTTCCTTAGAGTCCAAGTCAAGCCCTAGAACTAACAATTAGGAAACCCTAGTTTTCTTTCTAAAAACATAATTTTCAAACTTGCCTTAAAACCTAGGTTTTCAAAATCTCCCTTTTTACATCAAAATTATAGGCTTCCAAAACCTATTTTCTACATCAAAACTATAGTCTTCCAAATCTAGAATTTCCAAAACTCCATCTTTCCAAATTCATCCAATCTTCCCTTTAGGAAACCAAACCCAATCTCCTATTTAGGAAACTAGATCCTATCCTCCGTTTTTTGAAACAAAATCACACCATCTCTTTTTAGAAACAAAGTCTAATCCCTCGCTTTAGGAAATAGGAATCTCAATCCTTTCAAATCCAAATCTTTCCTAATTCAACTCCTCCCTAATTTAATACTTTCCTAAACCTTAAGTTCCCTAAATTTAAACTTTTAAATTTTTCCTTAAACTTTAAGCTTTCAAATCTTTCTTAATTCCATCCCTTTCCAAATCTTAACTTTCCAAATCTAAGTTTTCAAACCCTTCTTAAACTCAAAACCTTTCCTAATTTCAAGAATTTCTAAAACTTAAACTTTGAATGTTTCTGAAATTCTAAACTTCTCTAAACTTCAAACCTTTCCTAATTTCAAAACTTTCCTAATTCGAAAACTTTCCTAAAAAATAACATTTTCCTAAATTGAAACTTTCCTAAAATGAAACTTTCCAAAAATGGCACTTTCCTATTTTGAAACTTTCCTAAATCGGGCCTTTCCTAATTCGAACCGTTTCTAAATCCAATCTTTCTTCGATCTTCCAAGTCCAACATTCGAGTCAAGTCTTTCTTAATCTCGAGTCCTTTCTAAATTCTATTTTCCTAGGTGTAAGGTCTCTATTTTTCCATTTCAAATTCCAATCTTCTATTCTAAATTTAAATCAAATCCAAATTCCAATTCAATTTCTTTTTTCATATCAAATCTTCTATTTTCTATCGGACTTTTGTCCGAACTACGACTGACCTGATTCCTCAAAAAGGATACTGTCGCGCCTCGATTTTTGGGTGTCCAAGGTCCTTTCGACTCAGAGACCCTAAATCACAGAACTCTGTCACTAGAACTCATCATCCTAGAAGGACAAGTGCGACTAGGTTTGAAAATTGGTTTGACTAAGGGCTTTTCAGAAAAATAAGAGTCGCCACCTAACTTGATTAAGATGAGTTAGGGCACCTAAAACTAAGTGTTAATCCGAAGACTAAACTTAGGGTTTTTGGAAAAGGTTTTGAAAACTGCCTCGAGAGAGGTCTTTTTAAGAAAATAGGTTGTTTGGCAACCTTTGGAAAGATTTAAGCCCTTTTGAAAAATAACTCCATTTTGGTCATTTGAAAACAGAAATCTATGGTCCGAGAGTTGATTACGTGTATGGAAGATATCCTAAGATCATCACCCTACCCCGCCCTTTCAATACCTACTTGTCTAATCACCCTTGGTTCACTCACTAGAATAGCCGGTTACCATTGTCCACTTAATATCCACTTTAGAATTTTGAAAACGAAATTTAGTCATCACTTTTCGAATGGATGATGCATGATGCAAGTTTTTGGAAGAAGTTTGAAAATAATGGGGGCTTTGAAAGTGTTTGGAATAGACACTTTGAATTGATTGGAATTTTTGAAAAAGGGATTGGAGTTAAAATAAAAGTTATGACAGCACCATTTTAGGTTGCCTACATATCTCATTTGGCAAAAATCAAGTCAATCGTAGTTCGGGCAAGAGCCCGATGAAAAATAAGAGCGTTAGGGCCTTTGGAAGGTTTTAAGACACTTTGGGATCATTGGAAAAGTTTAAGACACTTTGAGGTCTTTGGAAGTTGAAGACTTTTTGGGGTCTTTGGAAAAGTTTAAGACACTTTGAGGTCTTTGGAAGTTAAAGACTCTTTGTGGTCTTTGGAAAAGTTTAAGACACTTTGAGGTCTTTGGAAGTTGAAGACTCTTTGTGGTCTTGGAAAAGTTTAAGACACTTTGGTCTTGGAAATTTTGACTTGAAATTGGATGGTGGAGTATTTTGAAAATATTTTTGAATCAACCTAAGGGAGTTTTGGAAAAATGCTTTGGCATGTCTCAAGAGAACTTGAAAGTGTTTTTGAAGTCTTGTTTTGAAAACCTTAGAGGCATGACTTTAGAATGTTTGGATGAATCAATTTTTTAAAGTGGTTTTTGAAAATGGTTAAAGGTTTGGAATCCTAATATGGACAACCTTGGAGATTATTCTTTATTTATCACTTTTCCTTGGAATCCCTAACCATGAGAGGGCTAAGGATACCTTAGGTTTGTGACCTTTTGAGAATATTTTTGAAAATGCCTTGAAGATGGAGTGTAAGAACATTAGAAGAGTTTATGGAGTTGATTTTTTGAAATCAAGAGAGTAAGAAATTTTGAAAAAATGGGTTATGAGGATAGTTTAAAATTGAGTTATCATTTAAAAAAAGGGTTCAAGAGTTGGAACCTTGAAGTGTACTAACCTAGGTTGGGATGGCCTAGGGTTAGGGGTGACCTAAGGTTAACTAACTAGGATTAAGTTAACCTAAGGTGAGTGAACTAGGGTCAAGTTAACCTAGGGTTGGATAACTAGGGTCAAGTTAACCTAGGGTTGGACAACTAGGGTCAAGTTAACCTAGGGTTGGACAACTAGGGTCAAGTTAACTTAGGGTTGGACAACTGGGGTCAAGTTAGCCTAGGGTTGGATTACTAGGGTCAAGTTAACCTAAGATTGGTCAACTAGGGTCAAGTTAACCTAAGGTTGGGTAACTAGGGTCAAGTTAACCTAAGGTTGGGTAACTAGGGTCAAGTTAACCTAAGGTTGGGTAACTAGGGTCAAGTTAATCTAAGGTTGGGTAACTAGGGTCAAGTTAACCTAGGGTTAGATTGGAGAATGGTTTTGAAAGTTGTTTTGATGCATTCTTAGAAAGAGTTTTGAAAACAAAACATGATATGCCATGGACTTTGGTTGGCAATCTTTTTGAAGATCATTTCCATGAAAATTTTGACTCTAGACGAGAGTATGATTTACATGGTTGGTGATTGGAGACCATTCCAAGGAAGGTTTCCTCATGGCCATTATAACCATAACCTTGACAAGAGTGTAACGGGTCTGAAAAAAATCAACATGGTGATGACAACTTTTTAAGGCACCATTTTTTAATGCAAAAATGGAGATAATGCATTTTTGAAAATCATCTTTAGAGCGAGTTTTGAAAACCATTTTTTATAGGAGGTTATTCTATCAAGAGAGGGTTCCTATGGCCAAATAAAAGGAAAACCACTCAAGAGAGGGTTCCATGGGGCCATTCCAACCACTACCCTTAAAAGAACGGAAACCTTGGAAATTAGAGAATTGGAAAGCAACCCATATGCAAATGAAAATGTAATGATACCCAAAATGAGAGTTAAGTGTAGGGGTTTTTCCAAGGCATAATTTCTAAGGTCCCATCCTAAACTTCAAGGAGCCAACTCTTGGAACAATTTTTAAAAGAAATATAGAGTTTGGAAATGGCATAAAAATAAGAGCAATATAAGCATTGTAGAACATGATAATAAGCATAAAACGAAGCCAAGCATACAAGACATGATCAAAGTAGTAATATGTAAGGGGTCATGATTCACATACAAGGCTTTTAGGCTAAACCACATAAACAAGGGGCTCCTAGGCCATACCATCTTAAAGTAGGCTAGTGAGAGGTCCCCCTACACGGTGGCTCTCACTTGCTTTCCTCTAGGCATGATTTAAGAGCCCTCTTGGCTCAAGCATGCAAGAAAGGGGGCTTGAAAATGGGGATTAAGATAGAGAATAGCCTAAGTAGGCTAGGAGGAAGACGAGAAGAGTGGGGGAGACACAAATGTAAAAGGGATACCACTTTTTGGCTTCAACACACTTGTAGTCTTCAATAGATGTCTTGATTGGAGCTTGAGTGACTTCAAAAGGGCTTGAGGGGCTGGAGTGGAGTGTGTATGAGGCTTTGTATATGGAGTGTATAGGCTTGAAAGAGGTAGAATCTAGCCTAAGTGTTGGAGGGGTAGAATATATGTAAGGATTTGAGTTTCTGGAGTGATTTCAGCAGAACTTCGCATCAATTTTGAACCTGAAATATGCAAAGGGGGAGGCCTCCATTTATAGAAAATCTGGAACAGGTCTGGCGCATGTGCTACATGCGCTGGCCAAAATTTGGCCTTACGCATGTAGGACATGAGCAGGTATTGTTCTATTGCCAAAATGATATGTGGCACGCTATGTACTAGTTAAATCTCGACTGTTGATCGAAAGTTGGTCGATCTGATCAAAATTTGAACGCATGTAGCATACGCTCCATCACCAGGAAGGTTCGTCCAAACTTTGCCTCGATAATTGAGTTAGTCGGGAAGGTTTCGGGGGAATCGGTCGCACTCGGGATATTCTCCCAGGGCCTCCGGTGAACTTTCATGTTTTTAGGAAGTTTGAATTATGTTTGGAGGCGAGCGATATCGTCTTGGGAAGTGTGCCAAAAAGGTCACTTTTGCGGAGCGTCTGTTATACGCTCCGAGGGTGTTTGAAAGTGCCTGTTTTCGTTTCACGTGATCGGGGCCTTCAGGAAGCGATCCTTTCAATCGGACTGTACCGATGGAAAGTACTCTGGAAATACTTTCAGGAATTCTCAGATTTACGCATTTCGCAAGTCGTTTGACGATGCATTTTGATCAGGGAATTGGGGAAAAAGTCAATCTTGGTGGAGCGTCTGCGAGACGCTCCAAGGGTTATCGAAAGTAGCAGTGTTTGGGCCATACGATGAAGGGCTTCGGGAAGCGATCTGTCCAATCGAGCCATATCGATGGAAAGATCTATGGATGAGCTTTCGAGAATTCCCTGATTTACGCATTTCTCAAGTCAGTTGACGGTGCGTTATAACCAGGGAATTGGGGGAAAAGACAATTTAGGTAAAGCGTCTGCGAGATGCACTAGGTAACTTTTATCGAGTCATGTGAGCTTAGTGTCATAGGGTCCTCCTTGGGTTAAACAAGGGCGTGTGGTTAAACCCTTTGCTCGAAATCCTAAGGCCGGTGCTGTTTCGGGGCATATTTGGGCTTTCAAGGGCAAAACGGTCATTTTAACCAGGGTTGGCTGGAAATGGTCAGGAATGGTTTGGTGTGTTGTGTTAAGTGTGTAGGGATGGTTTTGGGAGAGTCTTTTACCGTTCGACTGGATTTGTGCCGTGCTGAGGCGCTTAGGGGCAAAACGGTCATTTTGACCAGAGCGAGCCACAATAGGATTGGATTTGGACCAAATGGCATGCGGGGGATGCCTAGTGGTTTAACAAAATTTTGGTAGGATGGACTTATCGTTTTGAGAGATTTTGAACTTCCCAAAACATGTCTGGAGGCCCAAGGGGCAGGTTTGGTCATTTTTCACCGAGTCGAGCTAGCAGACGCCGGTGTCGACCTAGGTGTTAGTTCTCGAGATCGCCAGGTCTCGAAAAACTACTTGTGCGGTGTTGGTCTCTAAGAACGCCCGGTCTTAGAGAACTACCTGTAAGGGTGGTGTTGGTTCCTGAGAACGCCTGGTCCTAGAAAGCTACCTGGAAGAGTGGTGTTGGTATCTGAGAACGCCTGGTCTCGGAGAACTACCAAATGACGGACATTCTACGTTGGCGGGCTAGCAGGCGCCAGAAGTGAACCATCTGGAACTTGATGAGGTGTTGGTTCCCGAGATCACTCGATCACGAGAAGCTACCTGGATGACGTTGGTTTCCGAGACTGCCCAGTCCGGAAAACTACCTGGAATAATGGTGTTTATGGCTCTAACGGGTCTTTGTGGGCCCGAGAAGCAACCAGTTGACTAGACTGGAGATTGAAAGGCTCATCTTGAGCTTACACGTGGTGTGGTGTTTGAAGATTGAGCCCGATCGGGCCAGAGATTGCCGAGCGAGCAAAAATGGGGTGCTTATAGATACGTAGGCAACCCTTATGGGTGCGGTCACAACATTTTTCAAATTTCTATTTCCACAACTTATTTCAAACTTCTAAATTCCAAATCTCTATTTTCAATTTCTAAAACTTTCCAATTTCAAATCTATCTTTTCAAATTCTTTTCAAATCTATCTCGAAATCTATTTTCCAACTCTCTTTTTCTATTGCATTTGCATATCATGCATCATAATAGTTTTTAAACATTTCTTTTCTAAAGTAAATAGGATTGAACATTTGTTAGTTGAAGACTCTCATAGGTGAATGTAGGGTAAATAGACATGTAGGTACCGCAAGGGCAGGGTAGGGTGATGGCTTAGTGCGTCTTCCCTATACGTAACCAACCTTCGAACCTAGAATCACTGTTTTCAAAGACCAAAATGGAGTTTATTTTCAAAAAGGACTTAAATGTTTTCTAAAGGTTGCCAAACAACCTGTTTCGTTCAAAATCCTCTCTTGAGGTAATATTTTCAAAATCGTTTTCAAAAACCCTAAGTGTAGTTTTCGGATTATGCTTAGTTTTTAGGTGACCTAACTTACCTTAATCAAGTTAGGTGGCGACTCCAAATGTTTTCCAAAAGCCCTTTATTCAAGTCTATTACCAATTTAAAACTAGTTGCATTCATTTTTCTAGGAGGGTGAGTTCTAACGAGGGAGTACAGTGTTTTTCTCACTTGTGTGTGTATTCCTCGAGTGCGAAAAATCTAGGCACGACAACTAACTTTGGGTATCAAACTGGTAATCTCCTGTGAACATTCTAAGTAATGTTTCCAAGTCTCGAGTCTTCTTCCAGGATATTCCGAGTCCATCCTGGCAGATTTCTGGCCTGAGTGACCATTTTTCCCCTAATGGCCTGGTCAACCCCTCCAACAAATCCTGACATCGTTCTTCAAGTCTACTACCCCTGAGACACTATTATAAGGGTTCTTGTCCTTTTCTAACCCTCCGAGCCATTCTCGGCCCTCTAAATCATTCTCGGACCTTCTGGAATCACTCCTAGTGAAGTCAGGCTAAAAATTGCATGGTAGTCAGTAGTATAGGCACCCAAATCTTCTGAAGATACATTGCTTGCCGACCTTAAAACTTTCCTAAGTGGCTAGTGGCGCTAAGCCAAAATTTGGCCTGGCGCCACTCCAAGTGGCGCCAGAAGGCAATTTTGCCTAGTGCCACTACAACAGGCGCTAGGTCAATCCTCTGTTTATAAATACAAAGCCTCCTCCAGCATAAAAAGGTTCGCAAACTCAGTCCAAAAACCCTCCTCTTCGATATATAGAGCCCGAAGCCTCTCCAAACCTTAGTTTCCTTTAGGAAATACAAACCCTAGCCTTCATACACTCATATACATTCACATGCACTCAAATACACTCATATACTAGCCTCCATTGAAGACTTGAAGTGTTACAACTCCGAAGCTCCCGAGGATCAAAGCAAGCTCTCGAAGGTCGACACAAAGCCAAGCAAAGATCGAAGAAAGAAAGTAAGCAAAACAAAGCAAATAAAAAAAGACACAAGGTAAGCTTCTTATTTACATTTACGCAATTCCCCCGTCTCTTCTCTCTCTAAACCCACTTGGGTTTTCTTCTATTTTAATCCCCCATCTTCTTCCCCCCCTTTCTTGCATGCTTGAAACAAGGGACTCCTCGGTTCATGTATAGGATTAGGCTATTGAAAGTCACCGTGTCGGGGGCTTTCTCTTAGTTTAACCGGAGACCACATGTGTTCGGCCCCCTTGACTCTGTGGTGAAGCCTTTAACCTTGTATGTTCACGACCTCAACTTGCATTGTGCATATCATGATCATGCATCTTTCCAAAATTCGTTTTCAAACTTGTTTTCAAAACTTGCATCAAAACCATTTTCAAAACTTACATTAAAGTTTTCTTCTTCGAAACTTATTTTCAAAATCACAATCCTCAGGTGATTCTAGCATTTCCTTGGTTAGGGTTGCTTTAGGAAAGTGCTACATTTCAAGTGACCATTATGGTCCATTATTTTAAACCCTTGTTATTTTCAAAACCACAATCCTAGAATAGTTCTAACCTTCTTACGGTTAGAATCGTTTTAGGAAAGTGAGATATTTTTAGAGGCTTGCAAAAGTCTATATTCAAATCCCTTTCCAAAGTGTTTTTCAAACTTATTTTCCAAAATCTTCTTTTGAATCCTCCCCAAAATCTCTTTTCAAATCTACTTTCTAAAATCTCCTTTCCAATATACTTTCTAAAAATTCTCTCCAATCTCCTTTCCAAAATTGTTTTCTAAAGATTCTCTTTTCTAACAACTTTTTTTCAAACTCCTTCCCAAAAAGCTCTCTTCAAAATTCACTTTCTAAAAGCACTCCCTAAGTTTCCTTCCTAACAACTCTTTCCAAAAATCCCTTTCTAGAAACTCTCTTTTCAAATTTTCTTTCCAAAAACTCCTTTCTAAGATCTTCTTCCAAAAATTTTCTTTTCTAAAAATTCACTGTCCGAAATCTCTTTTCTTAGAGTCCAAGTTAAACCTTAGAGCCATGGTTAGGAAACCCCAATTTTCTTTCCAAAAACATAATTTCCAATTTCCTATTTTTCCATCAAACTTTAGGTTTCCAAAATTCTCCTTTCTACATCAAAATCGTAAATTTCCAAAACCTATTTTCTACACCAAAACTATAGACTTTCAAATCTAGGATTTTCAAAACTTTATCTTTCCAATTCCATGTCAAATCTAATCCTCCCTTTAGGAAACCAAATCCAATCTCTCCATTTAGGAAACTAGATCTAATTCTCCGTTTTTTGAAACAAAACCAAATCATCTCTTTCTTAGAAACAAAATCCAAATCTTTTCTAATCACAATCCTCCCTAATCTCCTTCCTTCCTAAACCTTAAGTTTCCAAAATCTAAACTTTTAAATCTTTCCTTAAACTTTAAGCTTCTTAATCTTTCTAATTCAACCATTTCCTAATTACATACCTTTCCAAATTTCAACTTTCCAAATCTAAATTTTTAAATCTTTCTTAAATTCAAACCTTTCCTAATTTTAAGTATTTCTAAAACTTAAACTTTGAATCTTTCTAAATTCTAAACTTTTTAAATTTCAATTCTTTCTAAGTTAAACTTTCTAAAGTCAAAACTTTCTAAATTCGAAACTTTCTTAAGTTAAAACTTTCTTAATTCAAAATATTTCAGTCTCAAAACTTTCATAATTCAAAACTTACCTAATTCGAAACTTTCCTAAAACAAAACTTTTCTAATTTGAAATCTTTCCTAAAATGAAACTTTTCTAAAACAAAACCTTCCTATTTTTAAACTTTCCTAATTTGAACCTTTCCTAAATTCAATCTTTCCCTAATCTTCCAAGTTCAATATTCGAGTCAAATCTTTCTTAATCTCAAGTCCTTCATAAATCCTATCTTTCTTAAGTCTAGGTTTCCTAAATCTCAGTCTTTCCAAAACAAGTCTAATATTTTCAATTCCAAATTTCAATTTTAAATCTTCTATTCTAAGTCCAACTCAATTTCTTTTTTCCAATCAAGACATTCTATTTTCAATCGGACTCTTATCCAAATTACGACTGACCTAATTCCTCCAAAGGGATACATAAGCAACCCTCACGGGTGCGGTCATAACTTTTTTCAAGTTTCTAATTTCATAATCTATTTCAAGTTTCCAATTCTAAAAATCTATTTTTAAATCTCTATTTCCAATCTCTAAAATTTCTTTCAAAATCAAGTCTATCTTTTCAAATCTCTTTTCTAAAATCAATCAAATTCTTCCTTTTCAAATCTATTTTCAAATGAAAGTCTTATTCTTGCACTTGCATGTCATGCATCATTCTTTTAAAATAAAAAAATTTCAAAAGTGGATAGTATTGGACATTTATTAATCAAAGACTTTAATGGGTGAATCTAGGGTGAATAGATATGTATGTACCGTAAGGGCGGGGTAGGGTGATGGCTTAGTGCGTCTTCCCTACACGTAACCAACCTCCAAACCTAGATCACTGTTTTCAAAAGACCAAATGGAGTTATTTTCAAAAAAATGGCTTAAATTTTTCCAAAGGTTGCCAAACAACCTATTTTCTTAAAAACCCTCTCTTGAGGAGGTATTTTCAAAATCTTTTCAAAAACTCCAAGTATAATCTTCTGATTGTGCTTAGTTTTTAGGTGACCTAACTCACCTTAATCAAGTTAGGTGGCGACTTCAAATCTTTTTCCAAAAGCCCTTTATTCAAATCAATTTTCAATTCAAACCTAGTCACACTCATCCTTCTAGGAGGATGAGTTCTAACGAGAGAGTATAATATTTTTTCCGCTTGTGTGTGTATTCCTCGAGTGCGAAAAATCTAGGCGCAACAATGGTCAGGCTTATAACATTCGAATAATGCTGTCATACATTAATTCGGGACTATTCACGGCTCATATGACCAAGAAGAAGGTCAAATTGGGCCATACTAGGCGCCAAAAATTATTTAATGCTTCAAGAGTATCACTTGGCCTTACTCCACTATGTATATAGTGGTAGAGTTCTCTTATTAAGTGGAGTTAAATACCCCACCTCAGTAAAGGAGCATGATTTGGTGATCTTAAAGCATTAAATAATTTTTCTATAGCACGAGACATAAGTCAGGCTGGCAGCTTTTTCATTTAAAGTATCATGATTCATGTCTAATCCCTTTGTCCAATCCAAGCATTCTCAAGTTAAAAGAGAAACTTTTGCTTATTTAAAAAATGAAGAAGAAAAGTAGTGTAGTGACCCGTACATTGAGATTAACTTCTAAAAAAATAAAGACTATAATCATCCTTTTGGGTTGTTTTGATTATATTTGTTGCTCTATTAAATTTTTTTAAGACATTACATAAATATTTTTTTAGGGGTAATTACACTTTATCCCTTGTTGTTTAAGTCAAAATCAGATAACCCCATGTAGTTTAAAAGTGAACACATGACCCTCCTGTGGTTTGGACTTATCTGCAAAATGGATAGAAACCGTTTGATTTAACGGAAATTTTATGATACGAGTATTTTTGTTATTTTATCTCTCCAAATTAGAACATCAAAAAGACAATTTGATGAAATAATATAAAATAAACTTGATAGACAAGCCTTTATTTTGGTATAAAAAGGCCAAATCACTTTTTTGATGTCCTAATTTGAAGAAATAAAATAACAAAAATGCCCCTATAACATAATTTTTGTTAAATCTAATGGTTTCAATCCATTTTGCAGGTAAGTTCAAACCATAGGGGGGTTATGTATTCACTTTTAAACCATAGGAGGATGATCTGATTTTGGTTTAAATCACAAAGGTGTAAAGTGTAAGTACTCCTATTTTTTAATGATTAAATTTCAAACATGTCGCGCCCCAATTTTTAACCAAGGCCTCTTGGCTCGGAAAAATGCACGGTACTCTCTCATTAAAACTCATCCTCCCAAAAGGGCGAGTGTGACTAGGCTTGACCTTGAAATTGATTTAAACAAGGGCTTTTGAAAAAAAATTGAGAGTCGCCACCTAACATAGTTAAAGATATGTTAGGTTACCTACGGCCAAGTGTAATCCGAATATTAGACTTAGGTTTTTCGAAAAGGTTTTGAAAATGTCCTTCTTGAGACGACTTTTAGAAAAGAGGTTATTAGCAATCTTTTAAACATGTTTGTAAAACCCTTTTGGCAAACGTGACTCCGGGTTGGTCTTTGAAACTAGAAATCTATGATTTAAGGGTTGGTTACGTATAGGGAAGATATCCTAAAATCATCACCCTACCCTGCCCTTTTAGTACCTACATGTCTAATCACCCTTCATTCATTCACTCAAATAACCGATTACTATTATCCACTTAATATCCACCTTAGAATTTGAAAAATGAATTTGGTCATTGCTTTTGGATGAATGATGCATGATGTAAGTTTTGAAAAAGATGTTTGAAAATATAAAAGTTTTGAAAGGATTTGAGATAGAAATCTTGAATTGTTAGAAACTTTTAAAAATGGAACTTGGGTTGAAATAAAGGTTATGACTGCACCATTTTAGGTTACCTACGTATCTCATTTGGCAAGAATCAGGTTATTCGTAGTTTAGGCAAGGGCCCGATAGAAAAGTGGCACATTGGGCCCTTTGGAATGCTTTGAGTACATATTGAGGTCTTTGAAAAAGTTTGAAGATGCTTGGAGGTCTTTAGAAAAAGAGAACTTGAGAGTTTTGAAAGAGGTTCCTGTTTTGAAAATCTTAGAAATGGAGTTTAGAATGGAAAAGGTTGTTGTGAACTTGTCTTCAAAAAGCTTTTGAAAGTAGTTTTTTAATACTTACGAAAGGCAAGTTTAATATTTCATCACCTTTATGAGGTTACATCGAAAGAACTAAACTCCTTTAGGGCTATGAGTTTTGAAAATATGTTTGGAAAATGGGCTAGAGACTTCCCTTTGGTTTTTAAAACTTTAGGGTCATAAAACTCTTCTTAAATATCTCACTTATACTTGAACAATCCTAGCTATGGAAAGATTAAGGTTACTTCAAGAATGTGAGGTTTCAAAAAGACCTTTGAAAAAAGGTTTTTGAAAAGCAATTAAGGTTCGACACCCTATAGGGACCTTAGGAGGTCACACTTGATGTGTCACTTGTTCTAAGGAAACTTTAACCATGAGAGGGTTAAGATCACCTTAGAGTTGTGAGTTGTGAAATCACTTTTGAAATAGCTTGTGGAAAGGGTAAGTGTCTAACCATTTTTGTCAAGACAAGTTTAAGAGAACTTTTTGGAATCATTTTTTAAAGTTCATTTTTGAAAAGATTTTGGAGTTGATTTTTGAAATCTCAAGAGAGTATGATGTTTTTAAAAGTATGTTATGACAATGTTTTTTTGTTGAAAAATCATTTGAAAAGGTGTCTTTGAATTGGACCCTTAAAGCTTACCAACCTTGGTCGAGTCAACCTAGGGTTAACTAACTCAGGTTAGGTTAACCTAGGGTCGAACAACTAAGGTTAGGTTGGACTAGGGTTGGATTGACCTAGGGTTAACTAACTAGGGTTAGGTTAACCCAGGGTTAAGCTAACCTAGGGTTGACTAACTATAATTAGGTTAACCTAGGGTTAAGGTAACCTAGGGTTGACTAACTTGGGTTAGGTTAACCTAGGGTTAAGGTGACCTATGGTAGCTAACTTGGGTTAGGTTAACCTAAAGTTGAAAAACTATGGTCAAATTGACTTAAGGTTGGAAGGTGGTTTTGAACTAGGGGTTGGGCCTTGCAGTTTTGGAAAGGTGGCTTTGAACTAGGGTTTGGGCCTAGTGGTTTTGAAAAGGTGGTTTTAAACTAGGGTTTGGGCCTAGTAGTTTTGGAAAGGTGGTTTTATGCATGAAACTCAAAAGCGTATTTTGAAAACTATTTTTAAAACCACTCAAATGAATGTTGGGTTCATATGGTGGATATTTGGAAACCAATTAAGAGAGAATTGCCTTAGAACCATTATAACCACTAATTTAAGAGAGTGAAACTTTTGGAAATCAATATATACAATGTAGTTTTGAAAACTTCTTTGATTGAAAACTAAAGAGAATGAACCTTTGAAAATTATTTTTTGGAAAAGAGGTTTTGCAATACTACTTTTAAGACTTCAAAAACCACTTTAAAGAATAAGGGTTCATATGGTTGATTTAAGGGAAATCACTTCAAAGAGGACTTCATGGGACCATTCCAACTACAATATTCAAGAGAGCAAAACTTCTAAAAATCAAGATGAAAATGGTAGTTTTGGAAAATTATTTTTATGCAAACTAAAGAGAATAAACTTTTGAGAATCCTTCTTGAAGGGGGTTGTTTCGAAAACCAATTTTTGGAGTGTAGAAAACTACTATAATGAGATAGGTTCCCATGGCCAATAAATAAGGAGACCACTCAAGAGGGGGTTCCATGAGTCCCATTTCAACCACAAAACTCAAGAGAATAAAACTTTGAAAATCAAAGTGAAATACAAGGTTTGAAAACTATTTTAATATAACTTGAAAGTCATAAAATGCAATGCTGCAAAATAAGGTCAAGGGACTTAAGGAGGGTTCTCTAGGATGTGGAAATTGAGAATTTAACCTAAATTTTAAGGAACCAACTCTTAGATCCATTTTTAGGAAAACACTTAGAATATGGAATTTGAGAATGACATAGAAATAGAGATAATGAAGGGTTTTGAAAAATGATGATGAAATGAAAATGGATCTAAGCATGCAAAACATGAATATGGTAACTATATGCAAAAGAGGGGTCATGAAATTATACAAGACTAGTGGCCATACCAAATTGCAAGGTGCTCCAAAGCCATACCATCTCGAAGTAGGCTTGTGAGAGATTTCCCTACATAGTGGCTCCCACAAACTTTTATCTAGGCATGACCTAGGAACTCTCTTGTTTCAAGCATGCAACAAAGGGGGGTAGAAGATGGGAGTTAAAAGAGAAGAATAGTCCAAGTGGACTAGGAGGGAGACGAGAGAAGTGGGACAGACATAAATCAAAAGGGAATACCACATTTGTCTTCAAACCACTTTCAAGCTTCCATGGATGACTTATCTTGAACTTGAATAGCCTTGAGAGGCTTGAGGGGGCTGGAAATAGCTCCTTTATGGTATTAAAGGCTTTGTAGATAGAGTGTATAGGCTAGAGAAAGGCTGAATCTAACTTAGATGCTTGAAGGGTCAAGTGTATAAGATATTTAAGAGATCTGAGGCTATTTCTGCAGAGCTTCACTACTGTTTTTGAGTCTGCAATATGCAGGGGGAGGCCTATATTTATAGGCAAACTGCTGAGAGTTGGCACATGTACTACATGCGCCTAGGCAAGTTTTACCCTGGTGCATATAGCACATGCACCAGTACTGTTCCATTAGTAGAATGCCATGTGGCACACTCTGTACTGACTCAACTTAGGGAGCAAGCAAAGTTTTGATCAATCTGATCACAATCTAGGCGTACGTAGCATACGCTCCTCCATCGAGAACTTTTGTGTTAACTTTATCTCAATAATTATGCAATCTCAGAAAGATTCAGTAAAATTTGTCACGTCCACGGTGCTCTCCTATTGTTTCTCAAGAACTGAAAACTTTCAGGGATCTTCAAAGGTGTTTAGAAGAGTGAGATATTACCTCTGGAAGTATGTATGAAAACACACTTTTGTGGAGCATTTGTGATACGCTCTGTGGATGTTCTAAAGTAGCAGTCTTTGGGCCATCTGATTAGGGCCTTCAGGGGATGATCTCTTCGATCAGACCGTACTGATGGAAAGTACTCTGGAAATACTTTCACAAATTTCCTAATTTACACACTTCTCAAGTCATTTGACAGTGCATTATAATCAGGGAATCGAAGGTAAAGACAACCCTAGCGAAGCATCTGTGAAACACTCCAAGGGTTTGTGAAAATGGTAATTTTTTAGCCATGTGATTGGGGGCTTCAGGAAGCTATCTATTCAATTGAGCCCTATCGATGGAAAGACCTATGGACATGCTTTAGAGAATTTCTTGATATATGCATTTCTTAAGTCGTTTGACGGTGTGTTATAATCTAGGAATCAGGAGAAAAGACAACCCTAGCAGAGTATTTGCGATACGCTCCAGGGGAATTTCATTGACTTGGAAGTGTTTAGAGTCACAAAAATCAACTTGGATTAAACATGGGCGTATAATAGGATCTACCGGTTTGGTACCCAAAGTCGGTGTGGTTTCGGGCACACCTGAGCCACCAGGGTAAAATGGTTATTTTGACCAGAATGGGTTAGAAAGAGTGATGATGGATTGGAATGACATTTTAAGCATGCCGAACTGGTTGGAGACGATCCTAGAAGGTGTATTTACCATTTGGAGAAATTTGTGCCATGTTGGCATAACTAGGGGCAAAATGGTCATTTTTATCAGAGTTGACCAGAATGAGACCAGAATTGGTCGGGATGGCGCATTAAGTACGCCTAATTGTCTAATGACATTTTGAAATGGTGGACTTATCGCCTTGAGGGATTTTAAACTTTCTCACAGACGTGCCTGGAGTGGGGCCCACAAGGGTGATTAGGCCTCAATTGGAAGACTGGATTAGATTTAAATTGAATGAACTTACTATCTTAAAGAAGATGTGCCGGATTGGATCAGATTGGACGATACCCAGGGATGTTTTGGTTACTGGGCATCTAGTAGGCCCCGAGGGCTCGAGAAGTGGTTGACTTGATTAGTCAGAGGTTTAAAGGTTGGTTTGGGCTTAGATATTCCTGTAGGGTTTTAAAAGGGAATTCAATCAAACTGGAGATTGCCGAGTGAGCAAAAATGGGGTGCTTACTGTCGCGCCTAGATTTTTCGCACTCGAGGAATACTCACACAAGTGGAAAAAATGTTGTACTCTCTCATTAGAACTCACCCTCCTAGAAGAATGAGTGCGACTAGGTTTGAATTGAAAATAGATTTGAATAAAGGGCTTTTGAAAAAGATTCGGAGTCGCCACCTAACTTGATTAAGGTGAGTTAGGTCACCTAAAAACTAAGAATAATCTGAAGACTACACTTAGGGTTTTGGAAAATGATTTGAAAATATCTTCTCAAGAGAGGGTTTTTTAGGAAAACGGGTTATTTGGCAACCTTTGGAAAACGTTTAGCCCTTTTTTGAAAAATAACTCCTTTTGGTCTTTGAAATCAGTGATTCTAGGTTCGGAGGTTGGTTACGTGTAGGGAAGACGCACTAAGCTATCACCCTACCCTGCCCTTTCGGTACCTACATGTTAATCTATCCTAGATTCACCTATGAGAGTCTTCAACTAATTATTGGCCAATCCTATTCACTTTTAAAAACAATGCTTGAAAAGAAACTAACATGATACATGATATGGAAGTGCAAGTTAAGAGAATTGAAAAATAAATTTGGAAATTGATTGATTTGAAATTGATTTGATTTGAAAATAGATTTGAAAAGATGGAATTGAAATTGGAAAGTTTGAAAATTGAAAGTAGAAATTTGAAATTGGAAATTTTGAAATTGGAATTTGAGATTTGAAAATGTGGAGACCGCACCCATGAGGGTGGAATTGAAAGTTTGAAAAGTGTTGTGACCGCACCTATGAAGGTTGCCTACGTATCCCTTAGGGAGAATCAGGTCAGTCGTAGTTCGGACCGGAGTCCGATTGAAAATAGAAGAGTTGATTTGAAGAAGGAGATTGAATTGAAAATTGAATTGGAAGATTGAGAGATTGAACTTTGAATGAAGGATTGAAAATTGGAATTTGGAATTTTGGAATTGAAAAGATTGAATTTTGATTTGAAAAGATAAAACTTGGACGAGAGATTTAGACTTATTTTGGAAAGATGGAGGTTTAGGAAACCTAGACTTAGAAAAGAGAAGAGACTTAGGAAAGATTTGACTCGGCTTGGAAGATTTAAGAGATTAGGAAAGATTAAATTTAGGAAATGTTCAAATTAGGAAAGTTCGATTTAGGAAAGTTTTGGAATTAGGAAAGTTTCACTTTTGGAAAGTTTCGAATTAGGAAAGTTTGGAATTTAGGAAAGTTTGGAAATTGGAAAGTTTTGAATTTAGAAAGTTTTGAGATAGGGAAGTTTCAACTTAGGAAAGTTTGAATTTGGAAAGGTTTGAAAAAGGAAAGTTTTCGATTTAGGAAATGTTTGAATTAAGAAAGTTTTGAGTTTGGAAAAGTCTTAGATTTGGAAAGATGTTGAAGTTTTGGAAAGTTTAGAATTTGGAAAGTTTGGAAGTTTGAGTTTTCGAAAATCTTGAGATTAAGAAATGTTGAGTTTAGGAAAGATTTGAAAACTTGGATTTGGAAAATTATGATTTGGAAAGGGATAGAATTAGGAAAGAGTGGAGTTAGGAAGGATGTGGAAATTGAGTTTTAAAATTTAGGAAAGATTTTTATGTTTCAAGTTTTGGAAACTTAGAATTTAGGAAAGTAGAAGATTAGGAAGGAGTTGAATTAAGAAAGAGTTGGATTAGGAAGGGATTGGATTTAGTTTCTAACAGAGAAAGTTTGATTTCGTTTCCAAAAACAGAGGATAGGATCTAATTTCCTAAACGGGAATATTTGATTTGGTTTCCTAAAGAGAAGATAGGATTTAAAAAAGGAGATTCTAGAAACCCTAGTTTTGAAAAATTATAGTTTCGACGTAGAAAATAAGTTTTGGAAACATATATAGTTTGGATGTGAAAGCAAGAGGTTTTGGACACCTAGGTTTGGGACAAAGTTTGAAAACCATGTTTTTGGAAAGAAAATTAGGGTTTCCTAATTGTGGGTTCTGAGCTTGACTTGGGCTTTAGGAAAAGAGATTTTTGGAAAGTACGTTTTTAGAAACGAGTTTTTGGAAGGAAATCCTAGGGAGAAGTTTTTGGAAAGTGAATTTGAAGATAGAGCTTTTGGAAAAAGTTTTTAAAGAGAAGGAGTTTTTGGAAAGTGTGTTTTCGGAAATGAGCTTTTTTGGAAGGAAAATCCTAGAGGAGAATTTCTAGAAGGGAGATTTTGGGAAAGAGAGTTTTTTAGAAAGATTTTTGGAAGGAGATTGTTGGAGAGAGAGTTTTTAGGAAAGTGAATTTAGGGAGTGTTTTTAGAAAGTAAATTTTGAGGAGAAAGAGTTTTTGGAAAGGAATTGAAAAAGGAAGCTTTGAAAAATAGATTTTGGAGGGAGTTTTTAAAAACAACTTTGGAGAGGAGAGTTTTAGGAAAGTATGTTGAAAAAGAGATTTTTAGGAAGAAAAACTTTTTGAAAAGAGAGTTTTTAGAAGGTGTAAAAACATCTCACTTTCCTAAATCAATTCTAACCATAAGAGGGCTAGAACCACTTTAGGAAAGCGGTTTTGAAAACAACAAGATTTGAAAATATGGACCGTATTGGTCACTTTAAATGTAACACTTTCCTAAAGCAATCCTAGCCATGGAAAAGCTGGAATCACCCTAGGATTGTGATTTTGAAAACATATTTTGAGAAAGAGATTTTGATGCAATTTTGAAAACAAGTTTGAAAACGATTTGAAAACAGTTTTTTGGAAGATGCAAGATCATGATATGCACAATGCAATTTTGGGGTCGTGAACATACAAGGCTAAGGCTTCAACACATAATCAAGGGGGCCGGACCCACGTGGTCTCTGGTTAGACTAGAAGAAAGCTCTCGACACGGTGACTCTCCAATAGCCCAATCCTACACATGGACCAGGAATCCCCTTGTTTCAAGCATGCAAAGAAAGGGGGAAAAGAGATGGGGGATTAAAATAGAGAAAACCCAAGTAGGTTAGGAGAGAGAAGAGAGAGGGGGGAAGCGCGGAAATTTAAATAGAGAGCCTACCGTATGTCTTGTTATTTTGCGCGCCTTGCTTTCTTCGGTCTTCGGTCTTCGGTCTTCGTCTTTAGTCTTCAAGAGTTGTCTTCAAGCTTTGGTTTACAGCTCTTCAAGTCTTCAAAGGAGGGTTAAAGGCTAGTGTATGAGTGTATGGGGGTGTATACGAGTGTATAGGAGGCTAGGGTTTAGTGTATGGTGGCTAGGGTTTGGAAAACCTAGGGAAGTTAGGGTTTAGGAGGTGCTCGAGCTCTGTATACCGAATTATATGATTTTTAGGTTGAATTTGCGGATCCTTTTCATGTTGGAAGAAGCTCTGTATTTATAGAGGTTGGACAACACTAGGGGCTGGCGCCAGGCCATTTTTTGGCTTGACACCACTACTAGTGGCGCCAGCCATTTAGGAAATGTTTAAGGTCGGCAAGCAATGTATCTTTGACTAGATTTGGGCGCCTGTACTAGTGACTACCATGCAATTTTTAGCTTGGCTTCACTAGGAGTGACTTTGGAAAGTCCGGGAATGATTTGGAGGAGTCGGGAATGACCCGGAAGGCCGGAAAGGAGCAGGAACACTTAAAATAGTGTCCTGAAGATATTTGACTTAAAAAGTGAGGATAAAATGTGTCGGAAAGGTTGACCGGGCCTTTAGGGGCAAAACGGTCAATCGGACCGGGAAACTGCCGGGACAGACTCGGACTATCCCAGAAGAAGACTTGGGATCTGGAAACATTATTCAGAATGTTCCAAGAGTTTGCCGGTTTGATTCCCAGAGCCGGCATGGTCGGAAAAGGAAACCGGCCTTACTAGGGGCAAAACGGTCATTTTGCACCGGGTTGGCCAGAACTGACTCGGAATGATCCGGAAAGATAAGGAGGTTGAGAATACTATAAAAAGTAGTCTCAGGAGGTTACTGGTTTGATACCCAGAGTCGGTGTGGTCGAAAAAGGAGACCGGCCCACCAGGGGCAAAACGGTCATTTTGACCGAAAAGTCTCGGAAAAGGTCCAAAGGGCAGTTTGGTCATTTTTCACCGAAGTGAGCTAACAGACACTGGTGTTGACCTGGGTTTTGAATGTTTCCGCCACTCTAACGGCAGTCGTCGTGACACAGAGGTTTGTTGGCAATTCCCTATATCGACCTATTTGTGAGTATTTTCGCTACTCTAATGGTTTTGTGAGTAGTTTCGCTACTCGGACTGTCTCGAGGAATAAACTATCTTGAGAGAGGGATTGGAAAGGGGACTTATCGTCTCCGAAGAGACGTGTCTGAGTTGGAACCGTTTCGAGGAATAAACTGTCTCAAGAGTGGGATTGGAAAAGGGTCTTACCATTTTCGAAAAGACGTGCCTGGATTGGAACCGTCTCGAGGAATAAACTGTCTCGAGAGAGGGATTGGAAAGGGGACTTATCATCTTCAAAAAGACGTGCCTAGATTGAAACCGTCTTGAGGAATAAACTGTCTCGAGAGTGGGATTGGAAAGGGGACTTATTGCCTCCGAGGAGACGTGCATGGATTGGAACCGTCTCGAGGAATAAACTGTCTCGAGAGAGTGGTTGGAAAAGGGTCTTACCGTCTTCGAAAAGACGTGCCTGGGTTGGAACCGTCTCAAGGAATAAACTGTCTCGAGAGTGGGGTTGGAAAGGGGACTTATCGCCTCCAAGGAGACGTGCCTGGATTGGAACCGTCTCGAGGAATAAACTGTCTCAAGAGAGGGGTTGGAAAGGGGTCTTACCGTCTTCGAAAAGACATGCCTGAGTTGGAACCGTCTCGAGGAATAAACTGTCTCGAGAGTGGGGTTGGAAAGTGGACTTGTCGCCTCCGAGGAGACGTGCCTGGATTGGAACCATCTCGAGGAATAAACTGTCTCGAGAGAGGGGCTGGAAAGGGAAAGGAAAGAACAATGCCCCTAAGGGCATTTTGGTCATTTTGCCTCTATTTGGGCCTGACAGGCCCGCGAAGCGATGGAAAGACGGGATTTGGACTTAGAATGTTGGTTTCGATAGGAATATGCCCACAATGACTTGAAAACAAGTCTGGACGGAGTGTAGACTGCCGAGCGGTCAAAAATGGAGTGCTTACACTTACAAAACAAACATGTAAAAATAATTAGTATATAATATATATTACTTGTATAATATAAATACATGTAAAATATGAAAAATGTTATTCTTCTGAAACATTTGTACATAAAATTTTGTCAGAATGATGAGGCAGTGGTATTTTTATAAATAAAAGCTACCATATTATTCTGGTGATAAATTCTGTATAATTTTTTTTTTTGTATGACATTACCCATCAAATATAGAAGTTCTGTAGATATATTAAATAAGGTAAGCAATCCATTTATCCCTCCAGCTTTGCCCCAGATTTCAATGGCATTCCTGAATTTTGATTTTTTCTATTTAAGTCCTATAACTTTTAGAAGGAAGTCAATGTGGTGTAACTTTTCCAAATAAGTAAGAAAATTAAATATTAATTATATGCTAATTTCTAAAGCTAGCAATGAGAAAAAAAAAATTTATGACTATGAAATCTTATAACAATCTCAAAATGTCTAAGAAAATGACCAAAATGATCCATAAACTTTTATTTTTGTGGATCATCAATTATTAGTCCTGAAACTATCAAAGAGATTTTTTAAACTACACTTTTTTTAACTTAGGACAAAAAAAAATTATATTGTTTCAAATCATAAATGGTACAAGTGTTCAATTTGATTTTTTTTTTTTTTGTCAATAGTGTTAATGAGAACTTAAATTCTCATAATTTAGGGGTAAAATGTAACGACTTTGAATTTAGCCAATAAAGTGAAATTAAATAATAGTTGAGATGATCAAAGTGTAATTAATCTTTAATTTTTCTAACTTACTTTAAAAAGTTAGGTCACATTGACTTTCATTTAAAAGTTAAAAGGCTTAAATATAAGAAATTAAAGTTTAGAGATAACATTGAAATTTGAGGTAAATTTGGAGGCTTTTAAAAGTTTTTAAAACTAGACGCTTTCATTTTTCAGACCCGCATCCCTACACGTACTTTTGACTTAGGGTGTGCTTAATATTTGAGGACAAAAAAAAAATAATATGTTCTCCTTTTTCGTTTGTAATGTTAAAAGTTAATTTCTCTCCATTTTAGATTCTACTCTTCCCTCTCCATTCTCTTAGAGGCATTCTCTCTCTCTCTCTCTCTCTCTCTCTCTCTCTCTCTCTCTCTCTCTCTCTCTCTCTCTCTCTCTCTCTCTCCGTATATATTTATATCATTTTAATGGAGCTTTTCATTCTTAATTGAGATAGTAAAGTGATTAGGGTTTAGATGTAAGAATTTAGAGGGTTGTGGCTTTGTTTATCCACCTTCTGAGATAGGCTTTGATATTGAACTCAAAATTATTGTTAGGTTTTTATACTTGAACACGAATATGCATATCCTTTGGTTCCAGAAATTGAGTTTTGTGATAGTCGTAAATTTGAACTATTTGTTTATGTTTGAGTTGATTGTTATCTTCTTAATTCAATGCTTGGATTTTACATGTTTTATTTAGTTGGTAAGTGAAATATTATTAAAGAAAGCATAAAAACAGAGACTACAGAAGAAGAGTTTTCAACCTCATGAGTTCGGACCTTAGCCTAGATTCCTATCTTTAACTTTTTGAGGACCAAATATATTTGAAACTCAAAAGTAAACGTTGAACCATTTACAGCCTGATAGGGACCGACTAGAAATACCCTTGACGGGTTGACCGGGAGTAAGTACATATGGGATATTAGATTCAGCTGAGGACATACTGTGCATTACAACGGTTGAGGTTTCAACACCAAATATGTTGATATCTCGAGGGACACAGATAGGATCAAAAAAAGGAAAAACACCACAAAAGAAAGAGCAACCTTGAGAGCTCTAGCTGACCAGAATATGACTGAAAAGGCCATGACTGAACAGACAAAGGCCTAGTAGACCATGACCACGCACGACGAAGCGGTCCATGCCCGAGCAAACCTTGTGGGATGGTGCCAATCATTCCACCCACCTGCCACACTAGTAGGGGCCATCACTGACGACCCAATCATGATAACGCGCTCCCAACTCCAGGACTTCGAGTATAGTAAAAGGTAGTCACCTTACTCACTCTGACACATGCCTAAGGGAGTGCCACTCGTGGGGTTGGACAACCACTCCCCCCATTATCCTGCCACCAGTCAAGATCTCCAATGTCACGATGCCATACGGAGAGATAGCCGTCTCTCACTCTCTCCATGCATACTAGGATGTCTACTCATATAAAAAAGAAACTCATCTTCTTCAAGAAGGTACACAAACATAAACCCTAGCCAAAACTCTATTGAAATATATTCAGAAATCTAACTTTGGCATCGGAGTGCCCTTGGCAAGCATCACACCGGTATCCCCCATTCCTTTTCCCTCTCAGATTACCAGAGCTAATCGTTGTCAACCTGGAGACCGACTTACTACATTCTTAGTTGGCGCCGTTTGTGGGAACGATTGTTTCTATCTTCATGGTCGTCACCAGGTCTGGCACTTCACGCTTCCACTTACCCATGGATGATCAGAACACCAATAGGGTCATGGATGATCAAAACACCAACAGATGCAACAGAGTGGCCTCATACCAGCAACAGATGCGCCAGTACCATAACAGCCGAGTGCGTTTAAGGGATTTCAAAACGGGAGACTTGGTGTTGAAGAAAGTCAACCAATCTACCGGAGTTGCGCAAGAGGGGAAATTTGGCCCGAATTGGGAAGGACCTTACGAGGTGATGGGCTTCACCAGAAAGGGGACCTACATACTGAAGGGCCCCAACAGCAAAGAACTACCCCACCCTTGACATGCTGAACACCTGAGGAAGTACTATGTGTGAGGGATTTCCTTTCATTTGAATATACGATTGTAAAAAGGAAGTTTTTGTCTGTTGATGTCATACAGAAACTTGTCTAAATTTATCGCAACTTATATCTACAATTGCAAGTTGATTCACGACTTTTTGAGTTTCTATATAATTCTCTTTGCTTGCAAGCTCCCTAACATCTCCCTTGCAAGGCTCTCGACAAATTAAAGCGACAAAGTCCTGCTCAGGCCATGCCGAGCAGGCAGACTTCTACAATTTAAAGCGACAAAGTCCTGCTCAAGCATGGTCGAGTAGGCAGAAAGTGACAAGAGTCCTGCTCAAGCTTAGCTGAGTAGGCAGAGGCTTTATGCCCACTACAAATTAAAGCGACAAAGTTCTGCTCAGGCCATGTCTAAGCAAGCAGACTTCAACAATTTAAAGCGACAAAGTCCTACTCAAGCATGGTCGAGCTGACAGAAAGCGACAAAAGTCCTGCTTAGGCTTGGCTGAGCAGGCAAAGGCTTTATGCCCACACAACAATTCAAAGCGACAAAGTCCTGCTCAGGCTTGGCTGAGCAGGCAAAGGCTTTATGCCCACACATCAATTTAAAGCGACAAAGTCCTACTAGGGCATGGCCAAGCAGGAAGAAAGTGACAAAAGTTCTGCTCAGGCTTGGCTGAGCAAGCAAAGGCTTTATGCCCACACAATAATTTAAAGCGACAAAGTCCTGCTCAGGCATGGCCGAGCAGGCAGAAAGTGACAAAGTCCTGCTCAGGCTTGGCTGAGCAGGTAAAGGCTTTATGCCCATACAACAATTTAAAACGACAAAGTCCTGCTCAAATATGGCTGAGAAGGCAGAAAACGACAAAAGTCCTACTCAGGCTTGGCTAAGTAGGCAAAGGCTTTATGCCCACTCTACACGTTAAAAGTGATAAAGTCCTGCTCAGGACATGGCTGAGCAGCCAAACTTTGACTAGCAAAAGCTAAAGCGACAAAAGCCCTGCTCAGGCCATGGCCGAGCAGGCAAAGGCTTTATGCCCACACAACAAGTTAAAGCGACAAAAGTCTTGCCTAGGCCACAGTCGAGCAGGTAAAAAAAAAAAACCTGCTCAAGCCATGGCTAAGCAGGCAGCCTACAAGCTAAAGTGACAAAAGCCTGCTCAGGCCTATGTTAAGCAGGCAGAATCGACGACAGCCCTGCTCAGGCCATAGCCGAGCAGGCAGACCTGCAAGTTAAAGCACCACCAGTCCTGCTCAGGACTCTGCCGAGCAGGCAGAAGCGATGAAAGCCTTGCTCTGGCTATGGCCGAGCAGGCAGACTTCAATAGGCAATAGCGACCAACGTTTTTGCTAACTACCTACACTTGCCTGATCTCAACATAACCTAATGTTTTTGTTAATCTATTGGTTTATTTTGCTATTGGATTACGTTTATCCATGAATGGTAGCAAAGCCTATAGATTAAAACATAAATTCCAGTAACAAAGGTGAACGAGGCTTTTCCATTTCCAATAAAAGAAGGGGAGGCAGATTACAACAGCCAGAGCAATGTTAAAATACTATAGTCACTGCAAAGGTAAAAGGGAAAAACTTTATAAAAAACAAAACAAAAAGAAAACAAAAATCTACTAGGCCTTAGGAGCCTTGGAAAGGGTTGTGGCCTTGGACTAAGCATCACCCTTGTCGCCCCCAAATTTTTTACACTCAAAGAATACACACACAAGTAGAAAAAACACTGTACTCTCTCGTTACAACTCATCCTCCTAGAAGAATGAGTGTGACTAGGTTTGAATTGAAAATTGATTTGAATAAAGGGCTTTTAGAAAAGATTTAGAGTGGCCACCTAACTTGATTAAGGTGAGTTAGGTCACCTAAAAACTAAGGATAATCCAAAAACTATACTTAGGGTTTTTTAAAACGATTTTGAAAATACCTCCTCAAGAGAGGGTTTTTAAGAAAACCGGTTGTTTGGAAACCTTTGGAAAACATTTAAGCCCTTTTTGAAAAATAACTCCGTTTTTGGTCTTACGAAAATAGTTATCCTAGGTTCGGAGGTTGGTTACGTGTGGGGAAGATGCACTAAGCCATCACCCTACCCCACCCTTATCGTACCTACATGTCTATTTACCTTAAATTCACCTATGAGAGTCTTCAACTAACAAACTGTCCAATCCTATTCACTTTGAAAAAGAATGTTTAAAAAAGATATGATGCATGATATGCAAATTGAAGAGGAAGGTTAGATTTGAAAATAGATTTTGAAAAGAAATGGATTTGATTTTAGAGAAGATTTGAAAAAATAGATTTGAAATTGGAATTGAAAAGATATTTGAAAAGAGTTATGGAATTGGAAACTTAAAAAATGTTGTCACCATACCCATGAAGGTTGCCTACGTATCCTTTTGGAGGAATCAGGTCAGCCGTAGTTCAGACAAGAGTTCGATAGAAGATAGAAGGTTGGATTGGAAGAAAGAGATTTTGATTGGAAAAAGGATTTGACTTGAACTTAGAAGATTTGAAATTGGAGTTTAAAATTTTGGAATTAAAAAGACTGGACTTTGACTTGGAAAGGTAGAACTTGGAAGAAAGATTTAGACTTATTTTGAAAAGATGAAGGTTTAGGAAACCTAGACTTAGGAAAGATAAGTTTTTAGGAAAGACTTGAGATTTAAAAAAAAAAGACTTGACTTGACTTAGAAGAGTTTTAGAAAAGATTGGATTCGACTTGAAAGAGTTTTAGAAAGATTGGATTTGACTTGAAAGAGTTTTAGAAAAGATTATATTTAGGAAATGTTTGAATTAAAAAAGTTTTGAAATTGGAAAGTGTCATTTTAGGAAAGTGTCATTTTAAGAAAGATTTCGTTTTAGGAAAGTTTCATTTTAAGAAAGTTTCATTTTAGGAAAGTTTTCGAATTAGGAAAGTTTTGAAATTAGGAAAGTTTAGAATTTAGAAAGTTTTAACTTAAGAAAGTTTCGAATTTAGATAGTTTTGGATTGGGAAAGATTTAAGGTTTAGGAAGTTTAGAATTTTTTTGGAAGATTTAAATTTAAGAAAATTTAGTGTTTTGGAAAGATTTGAACTCAAGAAAAGATTTGAAGATTTAGATTTGGAGAGTTAAGAATTGGAAAGGGTGGAATTTAGGAAAGGGTTGAATTAGGAAAGATGTGGAAGTTGAGTTTTAAAATTTAGGAAAGATTTTTATCTTCAAGTTTTGGAGACTTAAGATTTAGGAAAGTAGAAGATTAGGAAGGACTTGAATTAGGAAAGATTTAGACTAGGAAGGGTTAAGATTCCTATTTTCTAAAACAAGGGATTAGATTTTGTTTCTAAAAAAAAAAAAAGGTTTGATTTTGTTTCCAAAAACGGAGGATAGGATCTAGTTTCCTAAACGGAAAGATTGGATTTGGTTTCCTAAAAGGAAGGTGGGATTTGGTTTCCTAAAGGGAAGATCATATTTGACATGGATTTGGAAGGGAAGCTTTTAGAAACCCTAGATTTGGAAGACTATAGTTTTGATGTCGAAAATAGGTTCTGGAAATATATAGTTTGGATATGAAAAGGGAGATTTTGGAAACCTAGGTTTTAAGGTAAGTTTGAAAATCATATTTTTGGGAAGGAAAATTTGGGTTTCCTAATTAAGATTCTAGGGACTTGGGCACCAAGAAAAGGAGTTTTTGGAAAGTGAGTTTTCAGAAACGAAGATTTTGGAGGAAGATTCTAAAGAGGATTTTTTAGAAAATGTGCTTTGAAAAAAATTTTAGGAAAGAAGTTTTTAGAAAGTAAAACTTTGAGAAAGTTTTGGAAACAAAATTTTGGAAGAAGCTCTTAGGCAAGAGTTTTTAGGAAAGCGAATTTTGAGAAGAGTGTTTTGGAAAGGAGTTTGAAAAGAGAAGTTTTGGAAAATATATTTTTGGAGAGAGTTTTTAGAAAAAAATTTTGAAAGAAGAGTTTTAGGAAAGCATGTTGGAAAAAAGATTTTTAGGAGGAGATTTTTGAGAAGAGAGTTTTTGGAAAACATAAAAATGTCTCACTTTCCTAAAACAATTCTAACCATAAGAAGGCTAGAACCATTTTAAGAAAGTGGTTTTGAAAACAACAAGGTTTGAAAATATGGATCATGAAAGTCACTTTAAATGTAACAACTTCCTAAAGCAACCCTGGCCATGGAAAGGCTAGAATCACCCTAGGATTGTGATTCTGATAACAAGTTTTGAAAAAGAAGACTTTGATGCAATTTTGAAAACAAGTTTAATGTAAGCTTTGAAAACGAATTCGAAAACGATTTTTGGAAAAATGCAAGATAATGATATGCACAATGCAGATTGGGGTCGTGAACATACAAGGTTAAAGGCTTCACCACATAATCAAGGGGGCCGAACCCACATGGTCTCCGGTTAGACTAAAAGAAAGCCCCCGACACTGTGACTCTCCAATAGCCTAATCCTACACATGAACTGGGAATCCCCTTGTTTCAAGCATGTAAAGAAAGGGGGGGAGAAAATGGGAGATTAAAATAGAAGAAAACCCAAGTGGGTTAGGAGAGAGAAGAGAGGGGGGGAAAGTGCAGAAACTTAAAGAGAAAGCCTAGCTTGTCTTGTTTATTTTGCTTTGCTTTGCGCGCCTTGCTTTTCTTACTTTTTCTTCGGTCTTCGCTTCAATCTTCGAGAGCTTTGTCTTGGTCTTCGAGAGCTTCGAGTTGCAGCAATCCAAGTCTTCAATGGAGGGTTGGAGGCTAATGTGTAAGTGTATAGGGGTGTGTAGGAGTGTATAGGAGGCTAGGGTTTGGTGTATGGTGGCTAGGGTTTGGAAAACCTAGAGGAGCTAGGGTTTAGGGACGCTACTAGCTCTGTATATCGACTATTAGGGTTTTTAGACTTAGTTTGCGGACCTCTTTCACACTGGAAGAGGCTTTGTATTTATAAAGATAGGATAGACCTGTTGCTTGTTGTAGTGGCGCTAGGCTAAATTTCCTCTTGACGCCACTCGGCACCACTAGAGTTAGGAAAATTTTATGGTTGGTAAGCAACGTATCTTGGGAAGATTTGGGCGCTTGTACTAGTGACTACCATGCAATTTTTAGCCTGGTTTCACTAGGAGTGACTCCGAAAGGTCCGAGAATGACCCGGAAGGCTGAAAAAAGGGCAAGAACACTTAGAATAGTGTCCCTGAGGTATTTGACTTGAAAAATGAGGATAAGATGTGTCGAAAGGGTTAACCGGGCCTTTAAGGGCAAAATGGTCAATCGGGCCGAAAAGCTGCCGAGATGGTCTCAAAACGTCCTGGAAGAAGATTTGAGATTTGGAAACATTATTTAGAATGTTCCCAAAGGCTACCGGTTTGATATCTGGAGTCGGCGTGGTCAGAAAAGACGACTGGCCTGCTAGGGGCAAAACAGTCATTTCGCACTGGGTTTGCCGAAACTGACTCGGAATGATCCGAAAAGATAATAGAAGGTTGAGAACACTATAAGAAGCATTCTCGGGAGGCTACCGGTTTGATACCCAGAGCCGGTGTGGTCCCCGAGGCATTCAAATGCCTAGGGGCAAAATGGTCATCTTGACCGAAAAATCTCGAAACTGGCCCGAAACCGACTAAAAGGCACCTAATCATGTCAGATTGCTTTTAAGACAATCTTAGAAGGTTGGACTTACCGTTCTGAGGACTCAGGTGTGTTCTCGAGAAACGTGCTGGAAAAGGCCCAAGGGGCAGTTTGGTTATAATTCACCGAAGTGGGCTAGCAAGCACTGGTGTTGACCTGAGTTTTGACTGTTTACGCCACTCTGACAACGGTCGTGTCATACAGGGTTTGTTGGAAATTCCCTATATCGACCTACTTGTGAGTATTTCCGCTACTTTGACGATTGCGATGTTTGCGAGTATTTCCGCTACTCTGACGGTTCGCGATCATTCCTATGACCGCCAGATCTCGGGAAGCTGCTAAAAGGACTTAGTGCTTGAGAATCAACTTTCTCAGAAGGCGTGCCTAAACGGACATTTCTGCATTGGCAGGCTAGCAGGAGCCAAAGATGGACCGTTCTACCATCTAAGGGACTTGGAGTCTCGTCCTGGTCAACAGGTTTAAAGGGACTTACCGTTTCGAAGAGATTTTCTTCAAAAACATACCGGATTGGATAGAATTACCGTCTTGAGGAATCAATTGTCTCGAGAGAGGGATTGGAAAGCCAACTTACTGTCTTCGGAAAGACGTGCCTGATTTGAAATTGGAAAAAGGACTTACTGTCTTCGAAAAGATGCGCTTGATTTGGAATTGAAAGAGAACTTACCGTCTTCGGAAGGCCGTGCCTGTTGGAATTGGAAAGGGGACTTACCATCTTCAGAAAGACGTGCCTGATTTGGAATTGGACCGACCAACGCCCCTAAGGGCATTTCGGTCATTTTTTCTCTATTTGGGTCTAGTGGGCCCACAAAGCGATGAATAGATGAGATTAGACTTAGAGAGTTAATTTCGATTGAAATACGTCCATATTGACTTGAGTACAAGTCTGGACGGACCGTAGACTGCCGAGTGGTCAAAAATGGGGTGTTTACAACTACCCCTCTTTTTCTGTCTTTGCTTGCCAAAGACAAAAAAACAATAAAGTAAAAGTCCCATGTTGACCACGAGGCGGTCGGAGGGACGAACCTTGGAAAATTTTCGATAACAGGGGTCAAAAATGGATATTAGGCCGAAAAGGCTTTCGAAAACAAGTTTTGGCGGGAAAAAGGGCAAATCTGCCCAGAATTTGCAACTGGCGCCACTAGGAGTGGCACCTTTGGCAGCAAAGGCTTGGCGCCTCTGCCAGTGGCCCCAGGCTTCGGGATTAAAACCAGAAAAATTCTAGTTCGAAGACTTGCGGGATTTTGAAAGATTTTCACAAATCCGAAAGATATTACGAAGAAACCGACTTGGACATTGAAGGAGTACTTCTTGGAGACCACTGGTGATTGCCAGAAGGAGACCACGTCGCCGGAAAAGTCGCCGGAAGAGAAGATTTTGCCGGAGAACTCCGAAATGTGAGTTTTTAAATTTTTGTTAATTTTGATGTGTAGAATTTCGTTTGAATCATGTGAATAGTGGAAATTAATGTTTTGATATGTTTTGAACATTATAGTGATGTTATTTTTGGATTTTGGTGCATGTTTGATTGAATTTGAGTGATTTTATGTGATTGTGTGAAGAGGGTTTTCTGCAAGAATCGGGGGTTTGTTCCTACAGGCTTGGGCATTAGGTTTTCTGGCTAGATTTTTATGTAACGTGCCCTGGAAAAATGTGTTTAACAATTGTGTGAAGTTTCGCAATTTTTTGAAAACTTGGTGAATTTTTTATTTTTTAAAAAATAGAAAAATATTTAAAAAATTAGGAAAATTAAGAAAACTTAAGAGATTGATGAAATTTTTAGAGTTTGAAATTTGGAAAAACATTGGAAGATTTTAGAAAATATTTGAAGTGATTATGAGAAATTTCAGGAGATTTTTGAAAGTCCCTGATTTATTGAAAAAATAAAACATGTGTTTTGAAAATTTTAAAAAATTGACAAGTGTGCACGGGTGCCGATGTTATGTGATTGTAACGTTTAAAAGTGCACGTTTTATGTTTTGTGTTAATGTCGTGGTTGTTGTAGGGACTATTTTTAAACGAGACTCTGCCGAAATTTTTAGAAATTAGGGAAGAATTGGAAAAGGTTTATAAATAAAATCTTTTTGAAGGAAAAAGACAAAAAACCCTTGAGATTTGATTTGAAGTTGGAAAATCAAAAGGTGTAGAAAATTTATTTTGACTGATCATTTGAAAATCTTTTTATTATTATTTTTTTTATTGTTTGTTGTTTATTTTGTTTTACTTTATTATGTTATTATTTATCTGTATGTACCGTATATTAACACCACTTACCATGGATTACCTTTTTAGGATGGCAGATGCGGGTGATGGCGGTTCTAAGAGAAGACATTGCTCGAGGAAGGCGGCTCGGACAGATTTCACTGGCGGTTCCAGTTGATCTAGAGGTAGCCGACGATCTACCAGACGGGCCTCTTCCAGTCAGAGCCGACGGGGAGTAGACCTCCAGTTGACCCCTTCCCTCTAGTTAAGCCAGCCTTCGATGATGAGATGGATGCCGAGGCTTCCCACTTTTGACTTTTAGGATGGCCGACGCTATTTTGAGTTAACTACAGGTTTGGTATGACGGGTATCCTCCAAATGAGCAAGACATTTTTCACTTGTCCTTTGGCTGCATGGCTTCTCTCTTATTGATGTAGCTTGTTTTCTAGCAGTGGTTCTCTTTTGGCCACCTGACCTGTCTCTCTTCCGTTTTGGGGAATGTGAGCTTGCCCCTACTCTGCATGAGTATAGCTTCCTCCTAGGTATTCGGGATGGTTCAGCTGACATTATCGGTCACATTTTTCCTGATGGCTGCATCACGATTGTTTTGGGCTCCATTGTGCGGCATTTTCTTCTGATTTTCTGCCCCAGTTTCCTTACGTCCTAGTAAAGTTCTTGTTTCTCTCATTTTAAGCTTGCGATGGATAGGGGATTGGCATACTCCTCAAGATTGGTCCATTTCTCTATGGTAGCCGTAGCTCTGCGTCTCCTAAACTTGTTGATGTTTCCACCAAGGGGGATGACTTGGTTGATTGTCGGTTATGTGCACTGCTTGTCAAGATTCGTGAGGGGCATTCCCATGCTCCTATGGTTGTGGGAGAGACCTTCGTAAGCCTTACCAGACTCTAACCGGGGGTCAATGCTCATTCTCGGGGATATGCTTCATTATTCCAGCTTTGAGCAATCAGACACTTATTCGTTACTCCTCTTTTTCAACATACATGGTTTCTCGAGTCAAAAGTCATTTGATTAGGGAGGTTGAGGGTGGGCCATTGCCCCAGTCTCTGTTTCTTGTTGGCCACGAAAATTTGAGCTTTCTAAGGTGTGTGCCGGTGCTGGAGATGTCGGAGGGGTGGCCTTAGCTCCTTTTTGCGTTTTACCCTATTCCCTGTTTCTTGTTTGAGAGAAAAGGAAAGACATAGAGTTAGTTTTTGTACAAAAACATCTTACTTATGCTAGTTCTAAAAATGCACAGGTAGAAGCATGTTATACTTTCTTTTTTTATTTTTTTTATTATTTTTATGAATACACATGGAATTAGATGTTTGACTTAGTTTGCATGTCTTACTTTTTTTTTATATATATCTTTTATTATTTTTTATTTTTTATTTATGAATGCACAGGTTCATACAAGAATGAAATTTAAGGCATGTTATACTTTTTGGATGAATGTATATACAGGAATGGAATTGGATGCATGCCGTGCTTTTGATGAATGCAAGAATAGATATAAACTACACATAAATTTAAATGAATGCATAGATTATATATGCTAGGGATGCATTAGTAATACATGTATATAAGTTATTTACAAAAAATGTCCCAGGATTGCCCTAGGGCCCATACTCTCAAGATTGTGTTTCCTTTCCAGGATTTTGCCCCATTTAGTTTTGTCCCATTCTCATCGGGGTGTGATAGCATTTGCACCATTCTCCAGGGATCTTGACCTTTTAGGTTTGCTATCCTATCCTTATTTTCTACAGGGTTGCTGTTTGGGGTTTTTCTGACCTCACTTGGTTTTTTTTTCAGATTTCCAAAATGCCACCATGGCTAGAGCGATAACTGGCATGCCTTTTGCAGAGCGATAAACAGCTAAGCCCTCAATCCGAGGAGACTCCTTTTAGGATCGTAATGTAGGCCAGGTTTAGGGGTTGTAAGAAATAAAGGGATATTTAAGCTCAAAGATTTTCTTTTAGTGGGTTGCTTAAACCAGAACCATCTGAGCTCACTTTGGAACATAAGATTGCCCCTACATTCCTCCCCAGTTCTCCTTTCTCACCCTTACCTGTCTTGGTATTGTTCAGGCTTATTTGGACTAAGCAATTTTCTTTGATCAAAGAGGACTTTAATTTGGACCGTAACGTAGGCTAGGTTAAGGGGTTTATGAAAGAAAATGATGTGTAGGCTCAAATTTGATGTTGTTTCTGATAGGGTTTAGATCCACACCATCCTTAGTCGGTCTTCCAGTGGGGTTTCGTCCCCTGATATCCTCCTCTAGTTTCAACAACACGTCTAGCTCATTTAGATCAAGCAATCCTTTTTAATCGGAGAGGACTTTAACAAGGTCGTAATGTAGGCCACGGTTTCGGGTTTTTACAAGAAAGGGTAAAGGCTCAAACCTATTACTTCTACTTGGTGGCTTTGTTACCTAGGATCACCTTTGAATTTTCTCTTTTATAAGAGGAGTTTATCTTTCTTGTAACTTTTGACCTTCTTAGTTTGACATTTGCCCCTTTTCTTTCTTTCCTTTTTTTTTTTTTTAAACTTCGGTCTTTCCTATATGTTTTTCGAGATAGCACAAACATGATTCTTTTTCGGTTTTTTCTTTGATATGCCCCTTTTTTTTTGAACATTTCTACAGCTTCTTTTTCTCAAATCCTTTCCTTAGCATTTCAATTTAACCCATTGTGGACGATGATCTCTAGGTTGGGGTGTTTTCTGAAAAGGAAAGGTAGCTGGTTCAATAGGTTTGACAAGCGTTGCTTTTAACTGTATGGGAAATGAAATAAGGGTCTTTCTTCATTTTGAACAAGATTGCTTGATCCATGAGACTTCACGTTACTTCAACTTGATGGTCGATAACGTTCTCTGCTAGATCTTCTGCTGCCTTTCTGCTCCAGTGTGGAGGGATGATTTTGGATCGGGGTTGACAAAAAAAACTTTTGCTTTTTGCGAGGCACTAGTGGGTTAAGCAAAGGGGATATTTTTGTGAATAGTAATAGAATTGAGGGCTTCTAATCATTTCAAATTGACTTGCTTAGTCCATAAAGAATTTGTACGAAATTTAGACAATATTCCTAGGGATGATGTGTTTCGGCCAATGAACCCCCACATATTCTATCGAACGAATTACTCTGTGCTTACCCCAGTGTGGGGGATGGTTATAGGTTTGGGGATATCTGAAAAGAGATCACTGACGGCTCTAGTGGGCTAAGTAAAGGATAGTGTTTATTTGGGATAAATAAAACAATGGCTCCTCATCATTTTGAGTACTCAGCTGCCCATCGCTTAGCCAAGATATCACGCAAGTGTCACCTCTTCAATGAACTCCACACTATCTCCTTCCTATCTTTCACTCTCTTTATCTCTCTAAGGTTTTAACCCCCCATTGAATAGGTTGCCCATGCTATCCCATCCTTCAAGTCGAGTCATTCACCAAATGAGGAAGAATCCCTAAATGCGACAATCGTCCACAAGAGTATGAAACAAAGGAGATAAACTGGGAACTACCTATTTCCATTTAGAAATACGATTACATGGTGTGCAGTGTTTATTTAAAGAAGATATGCAAAAGCTAGAAAGACGAAAGGAAAATAAACGAATTTTATGAAAACCTCCCTTTTCTAGTGGACCACTTGGTAAGACCCCCTATCAGGGTTTTGGGACTACGCCAACCTCCTTGGTGCTTCATTCACCAGGTGTATCAACGAAGGGCGAGCTGACAACATCTAGCATGCATTTGGAAGTTAGAGGATTATAATGCTGTAATGCACGGGTCTGACAAGACTTCGCAAATAGTGAAGTCCTCCTCTGCTTGAAGTCTTCCTCTGCATGGATGGTGATTGTCATGGCATGGCATGGAGGAAACATCTTATAGACGGATGGTTAGTTCTTCTTGCTCCTTAACATATGCTTGGTCTCTTCTAATAACTAGGCTCGTCCTTCCATGAGTTTGGATCTTGTGAGGTACTAGAGGGATTCCATGAGTTGTGCTCTCTAACCTAGGAAAAGAAAAAGAAAAATAGAATGCAGTCAGCATGTGGAGTTGGAAGTTCTATGCGATGCATGTCCTATGGAGGTCCCTTCTTTGAGGGAATTTAGGCATGATGACAAGTCCATTTGGATGGTAGGGTTTTGCCCCTATTATGCAATACAATACCTCTTCGACATGGGCCGATTGATGTTTTCTTATTTGGGCAATCTCGCCTCCGTGGACTGAGAGAGATTTGGGCCTTTCTCGGGATATAGTTCTATGCATGCCATGAATCCTTAGGGTTTATGAACCCGTAGGAGTTTTGGTAGGTTCGATTAACATGAGATTGGATTGCTCATTTCTCTCTATGGTTGATTAGATGCATGAGAATGAAATGACTTGAGTTTCTTGGAACTCTTGTCTCTGAATGAATATAGATGCATGAACATAATAAAAATGAATATGTGAGCAGTATGATAATAATAAATGAATGGTTTAGAAAAGCCCCCTTCTTGTCTTACTTCTGTCTTCGGTTCTCTGGGTACTTAGAGATGAGGAAGGGGAGGATAGAAGACAAAAATAAAAGAGAAGTTAGTGCCTTGATTTGAAAATTTTTATGCAATGCATGTCCTAGGGGTGCCCCTGCTTGAGAGGGAGACTAAACATGATGTATTGGCTCACTTTTGGAGATATAGGGTTTGCCCCTGTATGCAGATACCTTATTGTTGAGCGGGAACCTTCATCAATTCATACAATCATCCCTCAATTCCTTCGCAAAAATAAAGAAGTACATTAAACTTTGGGTTTAAGATATAAAAGAATTGAAATACATTTTAATAGGGGGAAGGGGGAATATTTTCCTTTGGACTTCCACCTATCTAGTTTTACATAAGAAGTCCTAAACTACGCTTAAGTCTTCGGATTCGCCTTCGTTGGATTTGATGTCGAGGAGATCGCTAAGAGACCTTGCTGATCGATTGCCCCTTGTCTTCTTGACAATCCTATCTCCATGAGCATAGAGGGATTGGGGCCCCTCTTATAGAATGGATTTGTATGCATGCTATGAGTCCTTAGGGTTACGTGGGAACCCTTAGGGTTTAGGTAGGTTTAATGCAAGGGAGAGTGACCTTGGTGTCACTCTCGATGGGTTGATCATATGCATGAGGATGCAGTGACTTGAGTTACTTGGAACTCTTGTCTTGACATGGAATATATAATGCATGAAAATGGATGCATAGAGTATAAGGAGAGAAAATACAATTGAAGTAAACATGCATGCATGAATAGTTAGACAAGCATTATAACAGTATGAATACAGTTAGCATAACAGCAGGAATAGACAGGTATAAATGAAAGTAAGAGCAGTCGCCCTTTCCTCCATGGTTTTGGAAAACAATGCGTGTGTCTTAAATCCGGCAGAGGTTCGACTATGCATGGTGTCTATATGAGTATGAGTTTGAGGGTTGACTAATGCATCCTAAAAAGGCTCGGTCCCCGGATCTTCAAACCTAGGCCCACTCTCCGAGGTGGTGCCATGATCGATTGGTGATCCCAGCGGGAGAACTATCAAGAGGCCGTAGGCGAAGAAACTAACATAGCATCTTGCCCACAACCAATATACCGTTCCCCCTTTCTAACTAGAGAGGTCACATCAGGGTAATAATGTAAGTATGCAGAATGCATGTGCACATGCAGTGTGTGTGTGATTTTTTAAAAAGCAGAGAAAAGGGCCCAACAACTCCCATTCATCTTGTTCATCACATTCAATACATGGTAGTTAATAAAATTTAAACAAAATATGTACCTACAAAACAAAGATGCAAGAGTTAGTATGTGGATGGCAAACATAATACAAGATAATATGAATAAATGCATATTTTTCGAAAACAATTTTGAAAATTTGGTTTGAAAATTTAAAGTGAATAAGATTGAACAAGTTAATTGAAGACTCTACATGGGTGAAGGGTTAAGAGACATGACTACGGCCTAACCCTCCAAGTTTTCCCAGTGGAGTCGCCAACAGTTGCGCCCAGATTTTTTGCACTCGAGGAATACACACACAAGCGGGAAAAACACTGTACTCTCTCGTTAGAACTCACCCTCCTAGAAGAATGAGTGCGACTAAGTTTGAATTGAAAATTGATTTGAATAAAGGGCTTTTAGAAAATATTTAGAGTAGCCACCTAACTTGATTAAGGTGAGTTAGGTCACCTAAAAACTAAGGATAATCCGAAAACTATACTTAGGGTTTTTTAAAACGATTTTGAAAATACCTCCTCAAGGGAGGGTTTTTAAGAAAACCGGTTGTTTGGAAACCTTTGGAAAACATTTAAGTCCTTTTTGAAAAATAACTCCGTTTTTGGTCTTACGAAAACAGTTATCTTAGGTTCAGAGGTTGGTTACGTATAGGGAAGACGCACTAAGCCATCACCCTACCCCGCCCTTGCGGTACCTACATGTCTATTTACCCTAAATTCACCTATGAGAGTCTTCAACTAACAAACTGTCCAATCCTATTCACTTTGAAAAAGAATGTTTAAAAAAGATATGATGCATGATATGCAAATGCAAGAGGAAGGTTTGATTTGAAAATAGATTTTGAAAAGAAATTGATTTGATTTTAGAGAAGATTTGAAAAGATAGATTTGAAATTAGAATTGAAAAGGGATTTGAAAAGAGTTATGGAATTGGAAACTTGAAAAATGTTGTGACCGCACCCATGAAGGTTGCCTACGTATCCTTTTGGAGGAATCAAGTCAATTGTAGTTCAGACAAGAGTCCGATAGAAGATAGAAGGTTGGATTGGAAGAAAGAGATTTTGATTGGAAAAAGGATTTGACTTTAACATAGAAGATTGGAAATTGAAGCTTAGAATTTTGGAATTGAAAAGACTGGACTTTGATTTGGAAAGGTAGAACTTGGAAGAAAGATTTAGACTTATTTTGAAAAGAAGAAGGTTTAGGAAGCCTAGACTTAGGAAAGATAGGTTTTTAGGAAAGACTTGAGATTTAAAAAAAGACTTGACTTGACTTGGAAGAGTTTTAGAAAAGATTGGATTTGACTTGAAAGAGTTATAGAAAAGATTAGATTTAGGAAAGGTTTGAATTATGAAAGTTTTGAAATAGGAAAGTGTCATTTTAGGAAAGTTTCATTTTCAGAAAGTGTCATTTTAAGAAAGATTTCGTTTTAGGAAAGTTTCATTTTAAGAAAGTTTTCGAATTAGGAAAGTTTCAAACTTAAGAAAGTTTAGAATTTAGAAAGCTTTAACTTAAGAAAGTTTCGAATTTAGAAAGTTTTGGATTGGGAGAGATTTGAGGTTTAGGAAGTTTAGAATTTTTTAGAAAGATTTAAATTTAAGAAAGTTCAGAGTTTTGGAAAGATTTGAACTCAAGAAAAGATTTGAAGATTTAGATTTGAGAGTTAAGATTTGGAAAGGGTGGAATTTAGGAAAGGGTTGAATTAGGAAAGACATGAAAGTTGAGTTTTAAAATTTAAGAAAGATTTTTATGTTTAAGTTTTGGAAACTTAAGATTTAGGAAAGTAGAAGATTAGGAAGGACTTGAATTAGGAAAGATTTAGACTAGGAAGGGTTAAGATTCCTATTTCCTAAAACAAGGGATTAAATTTTGTTTCTAAAAAAAAAAAGGTTTGATTTTGTTTCCAAAAATGGAGGATAGGATCTAGTTTCCTAAACGGGAAGATTGGATTTGGTTTTCTAAAGGGAAAACGGGATTTGGTTTCCTAAAGGGAAGATAGGATTTGACATGGATTTGGAAGGGAAGTTTTTAGAAACCCTAGATTTGGAAGACTATAATTTTGATGTAAAAAATAGGTTCTGGAAATATATAGTTTGGATATGAAAAGGGAGATTTTGGAAACCTAGGTTTTAAGGTAAGTTTGAAAATTATATTTTTGGGAAGGAAAATTAGGGTTTCGTAATTGTGGTTCTAGGGCTTGACTTGGGCACCAAGAAAAGGAATTTTTGGAAAGTAAGTTTTCAGAAATGAAGATTTTGGAGGAAGATTCTAAAGAGGATTTTTTAGAAAATGTGTTTTGAAAATAATTTTAGGAAAGAAGTTTTTAGAAAGTAAAACTTTAAGAGAGTTTTGAAAACAAAATTTTGGAAGAAGCTCTTAGGCAAGAGTTTTTACAAAAGCGAATTTTGAGAAGAGTGTTTTGGAAAGGAGTTTGAAAAGAGAAGTTTTGAAAAATAGATTTTTGGAGAGAGTTTTTAGAAAAAAATTTTAGAAAGAAGAGTTTTAGAAAAACATGTTGGAAAAGAGATTTTTAGGAGGAGATTTTTGAGAAGAGCGTTTTTGGAAAGCATAAAAATGTCTCACTTTTCTAAAGCAATTCTAACCATAAGAAGGTTAGAATCACTTTAAGAAAGTGATTTTGAAAACAACAAGGTTTGAAAATATGGACTATGAAAGTCACTTTAAATCTAACACTTTCCTAAAGCAACCCTAGCCATGGAAAGGCTAGAATCATCCTAGGATTGTGATTTTGAAAACAAGTTTTGAAAAAGAAGACTTTGATGCAATTTTGAAAACAAGTTTAATGTAAGCTTTGAAAACGAGTTTGAAAATGATTTTTGAAAAAATGCAAGATAATGATATGCACAATGCAGATTGGAGTCGTGAACATACAAGGTTAAAGGCTTCACCATATAATCAAGGGGGCCGAACCCACGTGATCTCCGATTGGACTAAAAGAAAGCCCCCGTCACTGTGACTCTCCAAGATCCTAATCCTACACATGGACCGGGAATCCCCTTATTTCAAGCATGCAAAGAAAGGGGTGGAGAAGATGGGGGATTAAAATAGAAGAAAACCCAAGTGGGTTAGGAGAGAGAAGAGAGAGGGGGGAAGTGCAAAAACTTAAAGAGAAAGCCTACCTTGTCTTGTTAGGAGAGAGAAGAGAGGGACCGGGAATGACCCAGAAGGCCGAAAAAAGGGAAAAAACACTTAGAACAGTGTCCCGATGATATTTGACTTGAAAAATGAGGATAGAATGTGTCAGAAGGGTTGACCGGGCCTTTAGGGGCAAAATGGTCAATCGGGCCGAAAAGCTATCGAGATGGTCTCGGAACGTCCCAGAAGAAGGTTCGAAATTTGGAGACATTATTTAGAATGTTCCCAAAGGCTACCGGTTTGATACCCAGAGTCGGTGTGGTCGAAAAAGACGACCGGCTCACTAGGGGCAAAACGGTCATTTCGTACCGGATTTGCCAAAACTGACTCGGAATGATCCGGTAAGATAATAGAAGGTTGAGAACACTATAAGAAGCATTCTCGGGAGACTACCGGTTTGATACCCAGAGCCGGTGTGGTCCCCGGGGCGTTCCGATGCGTAGGGGCAAAATGATCATCTTAACCGGAAAGTCTCGGAACTGGCCCGAAACCAACTAGAAGGCACCTAAACATGCCGAATTGCTTTTAAGACAATCTTAGAAGGTTGGACTTACCGTTCTGAGGACTCAGGTGTGTTCTCAAGAAACGTGCCGGAAAAGGCCCAAGGGGCAGTTTGGTCATTTTTCACCGAAGTGGGCTAGCAGGCACTGGTGTTGACCTGGGTTTTGAGTGTTTCCGCCACTCTGACGGCAGTCGCATGATAGAGGGGTTTGTTGGCAATTTCCTATATCGACCTGCTTATGAGTATTTCTGCTACTCTAACGGTTGCGATGTTTGCGAGTATTTCCGCTACTTTGACGGTTAGCGATCTTTCCCGAGACTGCCTGATCTCGGGAAGCTTCTAAAGGGACTTAGCGCCTAACAATCAACTTTCTCGGAAGGCATGCCTAAACGGGCATTTCTGCATTGGCAGGCTAGCATGCGCCAAAGGTGGACTGTTCTATCATCTAGGGGACTTGGGGTTTCGTCTCGGTCGACAGGTTTAAAGGGACTTACCGTTCCGAAGAGATTTTCTTCAAAAAATGTTCCGGATTGGATAGAATTACCGTCTCGAGGAATCAACTGTCTCGAGAGAGGGATTGGAATTGGAATTGGAAAGGGGACTTACCGTCTTCGAAAAGACGTGCCTGATTTGGAATTGGAAAAGGGACTTACCGTTTTCTGAAAGACTCGCCTGATTTGGAATTGAAAAGGGGACTTACCGTCTTTGGAAGGACGTGCATGTTGGAATTGGAAAGGGGACTTACCGTTTTCGAAAAAACGTGCCTGATTTGGAATTGGACCAAACAATGCCCCTAAGGGCATTTCGGTCATTTTGCCTCTATTTGGGCCCGGTGGGCCCGCGAAGCGATGAATAAATGGAATTAGACTTAGAGAGTTCATTTTGATTAGAATACGTCTATATTGACTTGAGTACAAGTCTGGACGGACTATAAACTGCCAAGCGGTCAAAAATAGGGTGCTTATAACCCTTTTATGGGGCCTTGGAATGGGCTGCGGCCTTGGGCTGGCCATCACCCTTCTCTGGGGCATTGGAGGGGGCTGCAGCTGGGGGCTGGGCGTCACCTTTCTCTGGAACTTTCAACTGAACGACAGCCGTGGACTGGGCATCATCCTTCTCTGCCCCCTCCTTGTCTTGTGCCCTGCTCTTTGACGCTGCCGGAGATGTGGCATCATCTTCAACCTCGGGCTCAATCTTAGATAGGTCCACATCAAGATGAGCACGAGCAACCAGAGATTTGGCTTCTTCGAAGCCACCCATGTAAATCTTGGCAAAAGTTGTCTGGCATTCTGCCCCCTGCTTGTACTCCTGCTCAGCCTTCTTCTTGGCTTCCTCCAACCGAGCAGGAAATACTGCAATGTAGTCCCAGGCAACCTTCAGGGCAGCTTTCTCTGCTGCCAGTTTTTCCCAGCAGGCCTCCTTCTGACCCTTCTCTTTTTCAAGGTCCGCCCTCAGTTTCGCCCACTCACTCTCAAGGGCCTGCGCTCTGCTCTCAGCCTCCTTTACCTTCCCCAGGGCCATGTTCAGCTCAGCCTGAAGTTGGTCAGAGTCCCCCATCTCCTCTATGAAGGCCTTCTCGAAGTTAATCGATCGGCCTCCAACGGGGGTCATTACTCTAGCAACAGCCTGAACAAGAAATAGCACAACCAGATAAACATACAACAATCTAGAACGGCAACAACAGGGACAACGAAAATCAAAGTGCCAACCACAAGTCAATCCTCCCCTACCTTCAACAGGTCCTGGCAGGCCTCCTTAGCCAACATCTGCGACGCCAAAGCAGCCATCTTGCTGGTATCTGAAGCGGGGATGATGCTCGTGAGCTTCCTCATCGCCTCGCTAGCACTCTAAAAAATCAAGGTCGAAAAGACCGACACATCCCCCAGAGGAAGAGCAGTTGCTTGGGGGGCCTCAACAACGACAGTGGCAGGCGCTGTGGAGGTAGAGCCTTCTCAACAAGAGGGGTGCCGCCCAACTGAGGAGTGTCATCCTCAAGGACTACTGCTTTCCCCCTACCCCCTTCCACAGTAGCTGGGGAAGGAGCCTTCTGGCCAGATGCTACTTTGAACCGCTTGGATGGAGTAGGAGGGTCGGCCCCTATGGTCAACTTGGCCTTCCTCAGGAAACTTCTGTTCAGCACCATCTCCTCCTCCTCGTCCTTAGGAAGTTTGATCTCTTGATTTGCAACGACCACACGGCATAAACATTAGAACTTGAGAGACCACAGTTAAGCACAAAACACAAAGTACTCACTCTTTGCTTGTTCTGCCCTTAAAGCGTAATCTGTAGGCTCAGGGCCCAACAGGAACATACCAAACTTTTGACATTCACCAAGGCACAAGCGTCAGTAACGCCTTGCTTGACAGCTCGGTCCACCCTCCCCTTTAACTCCTCACTCAGCGTGGGGGCAGCACGAGCTAAAAGCAAGCAACTTAAGTCAGTGATCTACATGCCTAAAAATCTAACGACAAAAGAGAAAAATACCAAGGTTGGAGAGTGTACCCATCCTAGAAGGCCTCCCCCACTTGCGAGGAACTCGAACGAGCTTCTCGTCCACTGGCTCTCCCAACCTTCACCATAGATAAAGAAAAACTTATCTTTCCACCCTTTGTGGGACAAGGGCAAGTCTTTTACCAGTACCATGCCCTTGTTCCTGGCAGAAAAGTACCACCACCCCTTCTCAGTCTCTGACATCTTGTAGTAATGCAGGAATTCACTCAGTGTGAGGCTGTCCTTGCCACCACTACTTGCCTGCCACAACACGGTGCATCCCACCATAATCCTCTACGTGTTCGGCATAAGTTGACCAAGAGTCAGCCCCAAAGTACCCATAATCTCCCTGATAGGAGCAGGGATGGGGAATCTAAGGCCGTTAGCCAAGACAGCCTCATACACACAGATCTCCCCTGGTCGAACAGAGTAAGCCCACTCCCCCTTCTTCGGAATCCTATAACGCAGCAACAGAGGCATTTGATACTCCTTCTAAATCCTCTTCATCCTCTTCTCCTTCATCACAGAGGACAGCCCCCTCGCCGCAAAATTGAATTCTCTCATTCCCGGCACCACCATCGTCCTGGCTCCAAGATCCATTCTCCCTTCAGAGGCCCCAGAAGGACCTACTGATGCACTATCAGGGGCCCTGGGCCTAACCCTAACCAGATCTTGAGAGGAAGTATTCTCAGAATCCGATGATTGCACCTCTCTCTCATCCATGGTTCCTATCAAGTACCCCTTTCTCCTAGAGTTAGACTATACCCTAGCCAGTTCTTCAACCCACCCAAGCAACTCAGTAATTGCTCTTACACTTGTCAACAATCACTCAAAACAATCGACTCAGGAAGAATTGCATAAACGCTTACAGCTACAACGAAAAGACTTACTAGGTTACGCAACGAATCCTTTGGAGCAGTTACAAATCAACGCGGCAGGCAATAATGCAGCAACAAATCCGGTGAATAGTCTAAAAATCTTCAAGTATGGCACATGCACAGTGGGAGCTAAAGGGTGTAACCGGCTAGGCTAAAACCTCTTTCTCGAAATCAACGGTTTAGATTACATCGCCCACCCTCAAATCCAATGGCTGGTAGTCTATGAGTCACATCACGTTTTGAGAACCAATGGCCACTCATTGCGTGGTGAAATGTCAATTAACATATTTATTTCTCACCAGCCTTATCATAAATGCATCTATGGCTCCATAAATACATACCACCTCTACAAAGCAACACCTGTCGTCCCAGGAATTTCCCTGACCACACTCGGGGTACTCAGAGGAATTAGGGGCTACTGATGGGGACCGATTAAGAATACCCTTGACAGGCTGACCAAAAATTTCCCTGACCACACTCGGGGTACTCAGAGGAATTGGGGGCTACTGATGGGGACCGATCAGGAATACCCTTTACGGGCTGACCGGGAGTAAGCACATATGGGCTGTTAGATTCAGTTGAGGACATATTGTGCATTACAACGGTTGAGGCTTCAACACCAAACATGTTGACATCTCAAAGGATAACGATGGGATCAAAAAAAGAAAGAACACCACAAAAGAAAGAGCAACCTTAAGAGCTCCAGCTAACCAGAGCAGGAGGTAGTCACCTTACTCGCTCTGACACACGCCTAAAGGAGCGCCACGTGTGGGATTGGACAACCACTCCCCCCACTATCCTGCCACCAATCAGGACCTCCAATGCCACACTGCCACGTGGAGAGATAGTCGTCTCTCACTCTTTCATTGCAAACAACGCCCTCCTAGAGCTACCAGGATGTCTACCCATATAAAAAGGAAACTCATCTTCTCCAAGAAGGTACGCAAACATAAACCCTAGCCAAAACTCTGTTGAAATATATCCAGAAATCTAACTTTGGCATCGGAGTGCCCTTGGCAGGCATCACACTAGTGTCCCCCATTCCTTCTCCCTCTCAGATTACTGGAGCTGATCATTGTCGGCCTAGAGACTGACTTACTGCATTATCACAACTGTTGTTCCATCTCTAGTATTGAAGATTACAATAGAAATATCACATCTAAGGCAAGTTTTCCATTTTAATTATTTTCTCCCTTCCTCTAGTGTGTCATGGCTCTTACATCATCCACAACTGCTTTTTAACAGTTGCAGCCGATGACTTCTTGTGAACAAAAACTCTTTGATTCTTTCCTTCCAAAGAAAGTACATTTCTACTGCCATAGATATTCTTGAAATCGGTAACGAAATTATTTCTTCTACAATGTTGCACCATTCACTTCAGTTCTAGGTTCCATTCTTGGATATACTGTGAAATATCATTTCTACAGGGGATAAAAGCACATTTGGGCATAGGCTATAGCGCGATTAAACTAAGCAATGTTAGTGAGGACACCTTTGGATGTTGATTCCTTATAGCTTCCTAGGTAGTTTTAACAGTTTGATCACCAATTTTATAAGGCAACCATAGTACACCATCCTCAAATGGAGGATATCTTATAATCTCTTTCACTTTTTTTTCTCTATCTAGGCCATCTCCATGTCCCATTATGAATAGTATCGGACATATTTGCTTGAAGAGATCTCCCCATGTTGTAAACAATAGTGGCACCATATATTTTTTTATGAAAGGTTCAAGATGATGCCAATTATCTATCAACAAAAAAGTGGATTAAAAATTACTATAATACCCGCAATTTCCTTTTTAACTACATTACATCACTAGCGAGACTGAGTAGACCCAGCCATAGGAATCATAAGCCGAAAGCAAGGACCTTCCGAGCCCAACCCTAACTGTATGTTGAAACCCAACTTCTTAGGAGCTCGATCCCCGAAAAAAGGGCTTCGAAACACATTACCCGACAAAATTCGCACCAATTTGCGCCCTAACTTTAAACGGGAATTTCTCTCACATTTTTCAACAAATTTTGACAAATCAATTGTCTAAAATTATCTACTTTCTAAGCCCAACCCCTTCGTAATCTCATAACTCAATTCCATAGTGTTTCGGTCTCCCGAAAATTCCCCGAAAGCCACTGCACCTAGAAATTCGCACCCAATTTTACCGAAACTTCGATTTGAGCTTTCTCTTTCCCCCGATATTGGAATCGTACGAAATTTGAGTCTAAAACAATTAATTTTTTGAGAGCTTTCTACCTACATTTTCGGATGGAGTG